>BLBF01000010.1:2952584-2964704 GCA_015471245.1 Laticauda colubrina
GGGGGAGGAGGGGGAGGAGGAGGAGGAAGACAAAGAAGAGGAGTAGGAGGAGGAGGAAGAGAAGAAGAAGAGGAAGAGAAGAAGAGGAAGAAGAAGAAAAGGAGGAGGAAGAGGAAGGAGAAGAGGAAGGAGAACAAAAAGAAAAGGAGGAGGAGGAGGAGGAGGAGGAGGAGGAGGAGGAGGAGGAGGAGGAAGAAGAAAATTTTAGACCCCTCTTTTTAAAATTATGTCAAGTTCTGCTTAATCTTAGCATGGTCCAGAGATGGTATTCAGCAGGTTCTGACCAGTTCTGGAGAACTGGTAGCAGAAATTTTGAGTGGTTCGGAGGATCGGCAAATCCCACCTCTGACTGGGGATTTTGCAGTATCCTTCCCCCTGCCACGCCCACCAAGCCATGCTCACAAGAACCAGTAGTAACAAAATTTGAATCCCACCACTGGAACGGTCCACATATTTACAATAATAGAAGAAAATTATTGTTGTTAGTGCGAAG
Source organism: Laticauda colubrina (assembly GCA_015471245.1). Taxonomy (NCBI): domain Eukaryota; kingdom Metazoa; phylum Chordata; class Lepidosauria; order Squamata; family Elapidae; genus Laticauda; species Laticauda colubrina. Next base: position 2,953,078 of record BLBF01000010.1, read on the forward strand.
TTGTGTCCGACCCATCGCGACCCCATGGAGACTCAAGCAAGAAACCCTACACCACTTCAGACAAATGGTTGTCCAATGTCTTCTTAAAAACTTCCAGTGTTTAAGAGCATTTACAACTCCAGGAGGCAAGCTATTCCACTGATTAATTGTTTTCACTGTGAGGAAATTTCTCCTTAGTTCTAGCTTGGTTCTCTCTTTGAGTAGCTTCCATCCATTGCTTCTTGTCCTGTCTGTGTCAGATTCCAAGTAATGCAATCATCATCAAATGAACTCAGAGGCATTGTAGTTCCTCAAAGAACTATTTTATTTCATTATAAGCTGTTGGTGCTTTAGAGGTTAAAGTAAATCAAATTTTTAAAAACCATCTATTCTGAATGTTTTCATTCAGGTACATTTTCCTGAGATAGAATAGGTAGAACAATTTTGCATTTCTTGAAATTTCTTGGCGTATCTGATCATCTAAGATTCAAACACAGAAGTTGCTATATTTCACCTGCTTTGTTTTATGAATATTTCTGGCTCTTGAATCCCCTTTTACGCCATCAGCAGACATCAGGGTCCAAATTAAGGCAAGCAATAAACATTTCTCTCTGCCAAATTAGTTTCCAAACCTTTACACACATTCCTTTTTGTTTCATTTCCTGTACTTTTTTCAAAGAGATGAATGCATCCTAAGGAGATAAAAAATAAGCTGGATTAAAAACTGCCATCTTTTAACAATCCAATCATTCATCCTACTTGGCTTTTCTGGTTTTTTTTTTTAACACCTCAAGGGATACTTTTACCAACAGCTCTTAACACTGCAGTTTTATAAGTAGCTAAGTGATGTCTTTGCCGTAAGAAAAAAGTTATGTGCAGTAAGATTGCACCCAGCTAAGATTCCAGTTGCTTGGATACTGTCCTTGGCGCTTGGGTGTTGTTGCACTTACAGTCTTATTGGAATAGGTTTCTGGGCCAGCCAATTTCTGGTTCCATTTTTAAATTAAACAGAATGGAAATTTGCTACCGTAGATCAGATCCATAGTCAGAGACAGAAAGATCTCTTGGCCAGTTTTGTAGACAGTGTTTAATAGGTTTGCTGCCCTTCGATCAAAACCACATTCTTTAAAGATTAGAAGTGCAGGAGAAGGAAAAAGAGAGGTTTCAGCCTGGAGTAATAATGTTGCTGTAAATGTTCGAAGTCAGTGGTGGTATTCAGCCGATTTGCACTGGTTCAAAAGAACCGGTTGTTAAATTACCCACCTCCCCGCCATCAAAGTGGATCCTGGCCACTGCATTGCACTGGAATGGAGAAACGGGAAACGGAGTGGCTGGCATGAGGGATTGACGAGACTACTTTCCCTCTTTCTTCTCCCTGCTCCTCCTCCTTTTCTTGTGCCGGCCACTCCATTGCCTGTTTCTCCGGCAATGCAATGCAGCACCCAGGATCCATTTTAATAGCTGGGGTGTGCGTGTTTTAATTTAACAACCGGTTCACTCAAGACCAAGTTGCCTGTTGCAGGAGTCTCATCCAGCATGTGTGGTGGAGCTGGAGGATGGGGTTGAGCCATGCCTCCCACAACAGCCAACCTGACCCTGGGCAAACACCAGTTGTTAAATTATTTGAATCCCACCACTGGTTTAACTCCAATACCTTTTGATTTCCACTAACTCTTATCTAGCACCAATTTAGTGCCAATCATAAGTTGAGTTGATTCTCAACTTATGGGATGGAGGGACATATCGGGAATGGTTGTAGTGACGAGGCAGAAGACCATTGTTATTTAGTGACATAGTTTGATTTCTCCTTTATTAAGAAGAGCCTAGAAGCTTAGAATCTTCACGTAGCTTGGAAGATTTCCTCTCCATGAAAATCTTTGGATGCTCCTCCCAGAGTCATATGCCAACCAGTCAGGATTCAGGTCTTACAGTCTCATAACCATAGCAGGTCATAGTGCCAAGTTTTGATTTAAAAACTTCAGGCTGTTGTTGTTATGGAACTTAGCTCTGGTTACTATGGAAATGCTATCATTATTCTCCTGGCAGCCTGCAAGAAATTTGGGTATCACCTTGCTAAGTAGGCATGTTTTTAATGCTATGGTTTGTAGCTAAAATAAAGCCTAAAATTCTTTTATTTACTGGAGTATTGGTTGTCTTTGGATCAAAAAGAACCAAATGCATGGACACATGATCACTACCTTGACACATGGCAAAACAGCAATATCTCAGTCTGTTACCCAGTAGATCTTATTTTGGAGAGAGGTCTTTGGTGCCCTCTAAGCTTGGCTTGTTTCATTACCTAACTGGGTCACATTGGAAGGAAGGAAGAAAGGAATGGGAAGGAAAAGAAAGGAAAGGAAGGAAGGGAAGGGGTGAGGAGAGATAGAGGGGATGAAGGAAGGAGGAAGGGAAAGGAAAGGAAGGGAAAGGAAAGGGGGAAGGAGAAGGAGAAAGGAAAGGGAAAGGAAAATAAAGAGGGAAAGGAAGGGATTGAAAGGGAAGGAAAGGGAAAGAAAGGGGGAAGGGGAAGGGGAAGGGAAGAGAAAGGAAAGGGGAGAGGAGGAAGGGAGGGGGGAAGGAAGGAAGGATGGTGTTACCTAATTTGGGTAACAAAACATCTTCAAGAAAGCAGCCAAGTTCAGAGAGCAATAAAAGACCCCTCATTTCAACCCTGGGCTGTGAAGAGTCTCCCTTATAGATCTTATTTCAATGTCTGACCATGCCTCTGATGAAGAGCAAATCTGGCTTCCCTGCCAGAATAATGAGGACTTGTCTTCTTCTGTCTTCCAGGCGATTGCCGTGTATGCATCTCTTTCATCAAGTGTGCGTCGACCAGTGGCTGGCAACCAGTAAGAAATGCCCCATCTGCCGAGTGGACATTGAAACACAACTCGGCTTGGACAGCTGAAATGAACCGCCATGCAGGGAGGGGGTGGAGCTGCCCCCTCACTCTCTTTTTTGTGTGGTCCTTTGCGGGGCCATTGGGGCCTTTGGCCACGAAATGTTTTGCCTTTCTGAGCCATTTGAGTTTTGTTTTTGTTTTTCCTGAAGAAGAAAGCCTGCAAGCACATTCACAGATTATTTAAATTAAATTAAAGAAATAAATAAATAAAATTTTAAAAAAAGAGGAGGACAAGAGGAGGAAGAAGAAAGGCGACGATGACGAAGATGACTTGAGGGTTAAACCATCTAAAGCATAGGAAGGGATCCGAGCTGCATGCGTGGGCTGACATGCACAGGAACACGGCTCACACGCCCGGTGGAAAGAGCTAGTTGTGAAAAAAAAAAATGAAGGTACTTAGCGGTCTAATGTTGGCCTTCCAATCCTACTTCTCAAAAGGGTTGTATATATATATACCTCTTGAATAAGTAGACATGCATTAGGGGTTCCTTAGCTATTTCTTACGGAGGCTGTCAGAGCATGTGTGCTTCAGAGATGTTGTATTTTGATGCCCTGTTAGCTTGTGATGGAAATGTCGCTGTTATATAATCTGCACCAAACACTGCATTTGGGGGGGGGGGGGGGGCTGGTTTTTTTGGAGGGGTTTTGTTTTATTTTTTTCAGTTTCGTTTTACTTTCTTTTTTGACGTGGTCCTTGAGTTTTTGGGTTTGGCTGAAACATGGTGAGAAGAAAATATATTTCGCGAATGAAGGCAAAGGTTATACGTTGTCCCGGGATAATGTTGCGGGATCCAATCTGGGTCAGTCACCGGGACCAGAATGTTAATCTTCAGACTCATGCTGGAACCCATTATCAGGGAACTTCTCTTTACTAGAATATGTGGCTTGGGCCATTCCATGAGTCTTATTTACGTGATGGCTTCCTATTGATTGATTGGGGTGTTGATGGCCGGCAATTGGTTATTCTTTCCTTGTGCCACCAAGCCCTAAGTACCTGATAAGCTGGTGGGAAATCAGCACTCCTGTTAACTGACCAGGGGTCCATTTCCTAGGCTTCAGTGATTTATCTGGCTATTTTTGTCCCTGCTCGACCAACAATCCTAGTAGCTGTGAAACCGCACTGGCAGTTTTGAGTTTAACTGCATTCACAGCAATGTGAGGCTACCAATGAGTTTGGGTTCCTTGTCTAACCGCTGTCCTCACAATTTGGTGGTTAGCTTTCTCCCCATCTTTCCTACATAAGCATTGAAGCAGTCTACCCAGGGAACTCATTCCCAGAGAAGCCTGGGAAATGGACCCCTGGTCAGTCAACAGGAATGCTGATTTACTACTAGCTTATCAGGTACTTAGGAGCCGAGAGCTTGGCAGCACAAGGACACAACAGTCAATTGCTGGCTGTCAACACATGAATCAACCAATAGGAAGCCACTACATAAATACAACTCATAGAAGAGCCCAAAGTATGAATTCCAGCAGAGAGAAGTTACCTGAAGATGGGCTGCAGCACCAGTCCAAAAGCTCAAAAGAGTAAATTTCGGGGCCTGGTGACCAACCCAGATTAAATCTTGCAAAACATATTTCCCTCTAAGGAAAGAGGGAAATGCTCTCTTTATGCTCTCTTTCCGTTGGTGAGAAGAAAAAACATTGTATTGTTTTCATTCAGAAATTGTCCCTCCCTCCAACCTTCCCGAGCAGCGTTTACTCATGTGGGATCAAGTTTTGTGATGAGAGGGAGAGTTTGAGGAAAAGGGAGCAATAAAGAATTGGAAAGAAATTGGAGGAAGACGGGGAGAATAAGAGCGGGAGATTTTCTTCCTTGTAGATAAGCTGGTGCTGGATACTTCATTTAGAGCACAACGGTAGGACAATGTTTACCTCCATTTTGATTTCTCAGAATCGGTTCTTGGAAAGGAGGGTGCAAGTCATTATTTCAATCAATCTCTTTCTTAAATATTCTTCTTCCTCATAAAGTGTTGTTTGTAACTTCTGGCCATGTCCACAGACCATTGACTGAAGAAGTCCGTGATATATGGGCTGGATCACACATCACTCTAAGCTAGAAGTATCCAACCTCGGCAACTTAAAAACCTGTTGACTTCAATGCTCCGAATTGTCCAGCCAGCCATGATGGCTGGGGAATTCTGGGAGTTGAAGTCCTCAAATCTTAAAATCGCCAAGATTGGACAACCCTTCCTCTAAGCCAACATTCCTCAACCAAGCACTGCAAATTTGGGGATCTTCAGTCCCAACATAATGACTTCAGGTGATGCTGCTGTAAGCCATAATGGGGGGTTTGTGTAGTGTTTCTATGAACCTAGCCACTGTGGTTTGTCAATCAAGGTTTATGGCTTAGCATGAGATGTCAACCTAGCCAATTGTAGCTTAGTCAGTGGACTGTGGTGAAACAAACCATGGTTTAGCATGTGCTATTAACACAGACATCATTAACGCTATAATGTAGCCATTGGCCATCTCTTAATAACCAGATAACTGCCAAAAAGGGCTTTTTTTCTTGCATGTTCATCACAAGGAGAAGGAAATTTAAACTTCTGGATGAGCTGTGTAGACTTTTGACACGCTTGTGAGGCTTTAGTAATAGTTTCTTCTACTGAACAAAAACTGGTTGGAAGATACATCTGACTACATGCCATCAAATTGTTGATGACTCTTAGTGACCACATAGGTAGATTCTTCCAGAATGATCTGTCCCTTAGGTGGCTTTTTAGAACTTCTAGTGGTGAACCGACTGCTGCTATAATTGAGTCTTTCTGATAGACCAGGGGTGTCAAACTCAAGGCCCATAGGCTGGATCCAGCCCATGGGATGCTCAGATTTGGCCCATGTGGCCACCCTAAAAACAGCAAAGGATCGGCCCGGGGTGCCTCTGCCCGAGAAAACTGAGCTCTGCTTTTGCTGGCAGAGGTTTGCATGTGGCCATTGCAGCCAAAAGCAGAACTCGCGACGGCCGTGTACAGCCCTCCCGAGCTCCGTTTTCATTGGCAGAGGGTTGCAGGAGGCTGTTGCAGCTGAAAACGGAACTCGAGAGCCTGTTTTTGCTGGCAGAGCGCTTGGGCTGACACAGGCACTCCCCGGCACGAGTGTCATTGAGCTGGCCATACCCCCTGGCCACACACACACACCAACGCCCTCCCAAAGTCAAACACAACCCTGATGAAGTGAAATTGAGCTTGACAACTCTGTGATAGACCATGGATGGACAATGACTAAGCACAACCCCAATTTTCCACCCCTTCAAGAGGTTGAACGTTAACGCTATGTCTGTCCTGCTTTTCTTCTTATCGTAAACTTGACTTGCTCAAAGTGAGGCTGGAAAGAGTTTCTCGAATTTCCTGATCTTCCAGGGATCTTCTCCTTTCTTGTGAGATCCTTCTTCCTCTTCTCTTCCAAGCACAGGTAGTCCTCGACTTACGACCACACTTGAGCTCAATGTTTCTGTTTTGGAAACATTTGTTAAATGAATGTTGCCCTGTTTCACAAACTTTTTTCTCAGAGCTGTGAAAGGAATCACTGCCCTAGTGAAATCAGAAACAGGGTGCTGAAGGGAATCTGGCTTCCCCATTGACTTTGTCGGTCAGGTGGTCTCAAAAGGGGATCACATGACCCCGGGGACAGGGCAACTGGCATAACTACATGCCAGTTGCCAAGCATCCGAATTTTGATCATGTGACCATGGGGAATACTGTAACAGTCATAAGTGTGAGAAGCAGCCGTAAGTCACTTTTTTTCAATGCCATTGTAACTTCGAATGGAGACTAAGTGAAATGTTGTAAGTCAAGGACTCCCTGTATCTATAACAGGAATCTGGGGATACTTTTGTAAGGAATGTTTGGAAAAAGCATTCAGAGGAAGAGTGACCAAAAATCAAGAGGGACTTCCACCAGGGGTGGGAATCTACCAGTTCTGTCCAGCTCTGTAGGACTGGTAGCTCTGAAGAGCAACAGACATAGAACCAGTTCTGTGTCTGCTGCTGTTTTGGCCCACCCACCTGCCTGGGCTCTTACCTGACCTTTATTTCCTGCTTTTTCAACCTCAGCTGCCTTGCGCAGCACAGCTGCAGTTGAAAAAGCAGGAAAAAAGTGCTTTTTCAACCGTTGCGCACCCGCGTGCAGCACTGCTCAGCTGTCCAGGCAGCAAGCTGATGATGATTCACAAATGCGTGCAGCAAATCGTAAATCACCAAACCGGTAGTTACACCGGTTGGATCCCACGGTATTGATTTCAAAGCCGTAACGTAGAAATGCAAGGAAAAACCAAAAGAGAGCTCATTGGGAAGCATTTGCCACAAAAGGTTTGGACAATCTGAGCATTTTGGAAAGAAAAGAGGTGACGGAGCATTAGGGAATGGTTGAATTATGAAAGAAAAGTCTTAAGGAGTATAAAGTTGAACAGTATTCTGTAGTGGTTCTTGAAACCTGAGAATGATTGAACATGGATAGTTATTATTAATAAGTTTAGTATGGTTTTGAATCTTAAGGTATAATGGACATTATCTGGATAAATTGCAACAGGGGATGTTTTGAATTTCAGCATCTTGGTTCACACACAGTGGACAGGTAGCTAAGATTGTGGGTGCGTAGCCTAGTAAACAAAGCTAGAACACAACCAATCAGCAGTTGAGGGGATCAGCTGGTATTTAGGCTTGCTTGTCTCTTGCCAAACAGACCAATCACATTGAACTTCATTTACCATGTAAAACCTCCCCAGAGAGACTTGTTTATCACAATGAGGCTAGATTGATTCCAGGATCATGTGTTGGGTAAACTTAGCGATTTTATTTTGTAAGCCACGGTTTGTGAATTTACATCTATATTCAGACCTGCCCAGTTGTGGTTGAATTGATCAACCATTGTAAAACCAATCACCCTGTTGCTGTGTTTTGTGAACCAGGTCAGTGTGTAGCATCAGGCCCGACAGAACATGAGTTTACCCAGAGGTGGTATTCAGCAGGTTCTGACCAGTTCTGGAGAATCGGTAGCGGAAATTTTGAGTAGTTCAGAGAACCGGTAAATACCACCTCTGGCTGGAGATTTTACAGTATCCTTCCCCTGCCACGCCCACCAAGCGATGCCCACAGAACCAGTAGTAACAAAATTTGAATCCCACCACTGAGTTTACCCCTGGTTAAACAGTTTTGCATGAGTGTTTTGCATTCTTTTTAAGGCGATTCTGGGCAGTTCCATGGGAGTCAAATGACAGGCTCACATATATTTGTAAGTTAAAGTTCTGTGGACACTTCCTGCTTCTGTCAAGCGTTATCATCTAGATCAGGCCTTCAAGTCAGCTATAGCAGATTGTGGTTCAATTCATATAAACAATTTTATGTGAAAATGAAACATACAGTGGTACCTCGGTACTCATGGTTAATTAGTTCTGGGAGGTGGCGATGAATACCCAAAATCATGAGTAACAAACAAATCTTCCCCATAAGGAATAATGTAATGAGTCACAAGGCAGCCGACACCAACAAATTCTAGCTTGTGTGTCGAGTACCGAAACGAACAATGAGTACCGGGACAAAATTTTCACATCAAAATGCATCGAGTACCAAATTCGATGAGCTTCAAAGCAGTTGAGTGCCGAGGTACAATTGTCCAGTCTGATCATCAACATGAGCTCTTTAACTTGGCTAAAACAGCTTTAGGTATTCATTCCCTTCAAAGCTTCTAGATACCAATGCTTAGGAGAAGCCACTACACTCTCAGGTGCATTGTGACATCGCTGTGCAAAGAGTGCTCCAAATTTCATACTTCACATCAGTTGCTCTCAGATATCATGGTGTACTTGCCCCCCCCACCACTGCCTCCCTTGCTCCCCAACCCACCACTTGGAGTCCTAGTGGATGATCATGTTCTGACCAAGGCTTCCTGAGACAGTAACAATCACATACTGTTCCCAAAACCCTTTTTTTAATTATTCCAACAGCTGTGAATTATATGCATTCACGGCCCATAATGAGTTCCAAACAGTTCATGAATAGTCCAACAGAAGCCTGCCACAATCTTTCAGGATAAGGCTGATAAGCACCCATCTTTATCTCCCTTGAAATGCTGCCAATGACTAAATTGCCAATTAACTGTACAAGGCCAAATGAAGCACAAAGTCAACACGGAGCTTCAGAGTTTAAACCGATCACAACAAACAAAGTTGCTTCCTGCAAAGGCTCATGTTCCTTTGCTTCTCCTTTATGTCTTATGGGAGGGGGCATTTCATCTCCAAGCCTTACTCCTGAGTCACCCCTTTTGTCTTAACTGTTCTTGCCTTCTGGCAGCTCTGCACAAGCACGCACTGGGAACAGTGCCTTGCTGATATCAGATTCTGGAGGCCCCGGAGTCAGCACATAACTCTCAGATGGCCCTGGTCCCATCTCTGTGTTGGATGCAGATCCCTCATCTGAGCCCTCCCCAGTCTCCAGGACTGGCCCATATTCCTCCCTACTGTCCAACTCTGCTGCTAGCTCCACAGGTCCCCATCTGACCACAATAGATCACTTGAATATGAGCCAGCCATGTGCAGCAGCCGCCAAAAAAGCTAATACAATCCTAGGTACTCAAACAAAGGCATAGAATCAAATATTAGTACTGCTTTATAAAGCCTTAGCAAGGCCACATCTGGAATACTGTAAGCAATTTTGGTCACCATACTACACAAAAGTTGTTAAGCACCTGTAATCATTTCGCAATGCTTTCACAATGCTGGTGAGCAACACACCATGTCACAGTGGCTTCGTCATGTCGAGACTCGGCTTTTTTCTCCCCTTGGGCCAGGATGGAAGTAAAGTGCTGAAACTCAACTTCAGAAATGCTGGTTAACCTTGGATTAAAGCAAGTTTATAGAGTCACAAGCAGAAGCATTTATCCCACTCCTGGCCAAATCTTTGCGCATATGCAAGATGTTCTCCAGCTAAGATTGCATCCTCTTGGTGATCATGTTTTAGGCACTAGGATAGTTTGCTAATACTGTGCCATCTGGGAGAATTCTAATTTTGTTACTACTCAGCAGTTCAGGGGATCTGTTCAGTTCACTTCTCTTCTTCTGTTCAGTTTGCTTTCTCCTCTTCCCCTTTTAAGATGTAGATCTGGGATATCCAACCGTGGCCACTTTTAAGACCGGTGAACTTCAACTCCCAGAATTCCCCAGCCAGCATGGCTGACTGGGGAATTCTGGGAGCTGAAATCCACCGGTCTTAAAAGTGGCCAAGGTTGGACACCCCTGACGTAGATCATTGGAAGGTAACCGGTGCTTATTTTGACTGCTTTCTGCTCCTCACGTTATGACTCTAAGAGGGTGGATACTTGCTGTTTCTTGTGAAGTGTTCAGCCTCATCCCAGTCTGTAAACTCCAAACAAATACTCAGTATTGTTTGAATATCCACAGCTTTTTTTTTTAATGTAGACTTTTGGAGGGCCCAAAGATTCCCATGCATGGAGAAAGGATGAGAGGCCTCTTCAAACCGTTGGAAAATTTGGGATGGGTGACGTGCCAGTAAATTTAAAAAAGAGCTTTCCAATTGCTTCTCCCAAGTGTTGCATCTGGAATAGCTCAGATGCACTAGAAATTTGGGGTCATATCAATCAATAGCCTAAAAGCAGCTTTTCCAATTTATCAGCCAGGATTGTTTTCTTTTAAAAATTAATAAAACAAAAATGCAAACTGCAGGAGGGTGTGTGTGCACGGTGTATGTGTGTGTGTATAATCACTGGAACCAACAGAAGGATTTAACCCTTTTCCTTTATTGCCGTCCTGTGGAGGCTAATTTTAATTTCCCTGCAATAACTCAGCATTGCATTGGGGGAGAAATCCCCCCAGGGGTGTGAAGGGGTGGAGGAGAGCAAATGCCAGAGAAATCACCACTGCTTAGCAGAAGGCTTCCATCCTTCCTTCCTTCCTGCATTGGAGACAATTTGCAAAAAAATAAAAATAAATAAAAGTCCTTGTGTAAATTTGACATTTTACCTGCTGTCTCCCTGCCATTTTCCAGGGCGTTCAGACCCACTGATGAGCTTTCGTGCAATAAAATCTGTATAGAAGAGCCGTAGGAAGCCATGGTTTTGTTGGAAAATCAAATCAACAAATTAAAAAGGAAAGAAAGAAAAGATGATTTAATGGAGGAGAAACCCAGGCCAATTTGGGCCACACACCACGAAAGCCCCCCCCCCCATGAGCTGGAAGAGGTTAAAACTTCTAATCCAGGCGCTGAAACATTTGCATGAAACGTGTGTGTGTGTGTGTGTGTGTGTGTGCATGTGTTTTATTTCTCTCTCTCTCTCTCTCTCTATGTGTGTGTGTATATCCACATGCACACCCTTGTGCACGTAACGGATCAATAATAAGCACAGCTTTTTAAAAAATATGGTGAGGCAAAGCACCGATTTCTCACAGATTTGGGGGTTGTGAATGTGTGAAGAATGGTACCCAAAACTGGGAGGGGGGAGGTCCCATCATTTGAGGCAGCATCATGTGTGAATGGGGACGCTGAGTGTCCTTATATATATATATATATATATATATATATATATATATATATATATATATATATACACACACACATACACACACACACACAAACAAACAACAGCAACAACAAACAAAAGTTAGTTTACAGGGTTTTGTGAGTTTAAATGCCTTATATTTAACAATCATAATTTATGACTAACTTGTAGATATTTGTGGATTCTTATTTAATTATTTTTATAGTTGGGTTGGATTTTTTCTTTTGACATTTTTA
>BLBF01000010.1:2965538-2983001 GCA_015471245.1 Laticauda colubrina
AAAAATTATTTGCACTCATCAAGTTGTGATGATCCACTCACTCACAATAATTTTTTTTTTTTGTATTGAGGGAAAAATTGCAGTCCTCCAAACCATTTGTCAGAAATGGTGTAGTAGGTTCTCCTGCTTGGCAGGTGGGGTTAGGCTAGATGACCTACAAGGTCCCTTCCAACTCTGTTAATCTATTTTGAAATCAAAGGAAAGCATTTCTGTCTGAAAGCTTTGGGATTAAATTTACCCCAAACTCTGTTCCTTCCTCTGAGGAGTCATTAAAAAAAAAAAAAAAAGCCATGAAAGCTTACTTGTAATGCCAAATTCACACATAGCCATGGTGTGGTAGGCTGTAGAAGAGAAAAAAACTGCACCAGATCATACTGGAAATCCATGTTTACTGGTGCAAACAGGTTCCTAGGACTCTGGATGTGCCCGAGGAAAATCTAAGGAAAAAAAAAAAAGATAGTCCTTGAACAAAATATGAATCCAATCCCTTTCATGGTATTTAGCTTGTAGATGGTCAGGGGTATCAATCTCGCAGCCCGCTGGCTGGAGGTGTCATGCGCTGGCTATGCCCACCCCGACTTTAGTGAAGGGGGCTAAAGGTCATGATACGTCACATGACACCATGAGTTTGACACACACACACACACCCTGCCCTTCAGGGTCCTGCTTCAATTCTGGAAAGAAACGAAGGAAGTTGGCTCTGCTTGAAGACACCCCATTTTAGTAAAAATTAATACGACACTTAAAGCAACAACTCCTTTTGCCAGGATTTGCCAGGGTTACACGAATGTTTGAGAACTTTAACCTTAATCCAGGGGGTGCTTTAATCTGGGCCGCGGGACTGGTCTGCAAATAGCAAAGGAGCAGCCCGCAGTGCCTCTGGCAGCCAAAATAGGGTGCTGGGGGGGGGGGGAGCATATGCAACCCTTCCACAGTCCATTTTCAGCATAGATGGCCTCCTGCACCACTCTGCTGGCCAAACTAGGCCACGGGTGCCCCCACATGGTCCCCCGTGCACCATTATGGTCGGTAGGGTGCAGCAGGAAGCGTCCATCCCATCTTCTCCTACTCCCTCCAACCGGCCCACGGAGGAGAAGTACAATGCTGATCTGGCCCTCAAAGAAATCCAGTTGGACACCCCTGGCTTAATCTCTGAGAATGAGTAGCACAGATGGGTTTCCTTGTGCTCACATGGGATCTGAGGCGCTTTTTCTCAGTGATAGTCACTTCATGAATTCATAATCAGAAGGTTCATAAGCCTTCTGATTTCCTTTTGATGTGGCTGGATTTATGTCCCAGATCCTTCACCAAGCGGTAGAGATTGGTAGATTGATAGATTGGCAGAGATTGGTTGGAGTAATGTATAGGACAGGGGTCCCCAAACTTGGCAACTTTAAGATTTGTGGACTTCAACTACCCGAATATGAAGTCCACAAGTCTTAAAGTTGCCAAGTTTGGAGACCTCTAGTATAGAAAGTCATAGTCTACATTCTTGGGTCTCCATCAAGCATCTGCTGGTTTCATCATTTCAAAGCTAATTACTCTACTCCAGTTGGCTTACTGAGGGCCACACACTCCAACAGCGAGTAAAACTGTAAGACTTCCTCCATTGGGGGCGGGGGGAAGAGTGACAGGCATTTTAAAACATGAAATGGATTCTTTAAGTATCAGTACCCATTTTGATCTGACCCTAATTTCTGGAAATTCCCCAAAGGGTGCGGGTAATCCTTATGCAAACTTCAAATCGTGCTTTTTCCATTGTTGATACAATCACACCATCAATTAAATGAAAAAAGATGGTGTATTGTGCACATCTGGGGAGCTCAAGTATCAACATTTATGGGTCCTACCAAGATCAACATGCAATGAGAAAGAATGACCAACCTCCTCCACTCTTAATTCATCTGCAACTTCCTCATCACAACATTGTGCATAGAAGAGCCAATGTCTTAATGCAGGTGTGTCCAACATTGGCTACTTTTAAGACTTGTGGACTTCAACTCCCAGAATTCATGGCTGGCTGGGAAATTCTGAGAGTTGAAGTCCACAAGTCTTGGAATGGTTGTGGTGGGACCCCCCTGAGCTAAAATTATTAATCTTATCCATTCCTCCCAGTGGAATACCATCATCTCTTGCCTATTATTATTGTAAGTGCTACCGTTTCTAGCATCTTGTGCTAGAGCAACACAACAATTGGTTTTTGAGCCACCCGAAGTCACTTCGGAGGGATGACTGGCCTTATAAATCAAATACATAATTCCTCGTCAATACTCATGCTTCTGAGGGACGCGGGGAACTTTGAATTCAGCAACAGTTTAGTAAATTGTGGAACATCTGGAGATTGTGTGATAAATGATCACTCAATGCAAACTACTTTCATCGGGGAAAGACATTTAGATCCAGTTTTCTCAACTGCAGTATCTCCAAAGATGTTGGACTTTGGTGGGCAAAATTTGCAGCCATAATTACTGGTGGTGGGGATAAATCAGGGAAATAATTGAGAAGGTTGGTTTTGGTTTTATTTAATCACCGCAGACATTTCCATAGCTCAAATTGCACACAGTGCGATGGCTAGTCTTTGTATTCTTCCAAAATGAACATATCTATCTCTTGTGCTATCCCTATAATGCACCATGTTGACAACTTAAAACTGAGTTGAATAAAGTTGAAAAGGAAGGGAACTAAAGAGAGATGTGTAATGTCGAAGGCAATTATAGCTGGCTAACCAATTCTCAAATATTTCTTCAACAAATTATCATCTCCAGCCGAGGGGACACCCTTGCTTTACAGAAGGGGCATTAATTTTCTCAGTTACAGTCCAAATCCTCCTCATTTCCCTTAATGACAAAGAAAAGTGACTGGATCATTCACTCTTTTTTTTTTTGGTACTCCTACTGCTGTTTTGTTGTGCTGTGCAACATTTTGCTACATAGACTATTTTATAGGCGAAAGCTAGAAATATTTATTATTCCTATTAAAGCAATAGTGCATTCGGAGAAAATTAAAGAGACATTAGAAATTGTGTAAATGCTTAGATTCACTTTTGGTGGATTTTTTTGTACTTTATTTATAACTAATAAAATGAATTGCATTGCTAACTACTTCCTTGGGGTTCTTCATGATAGTGTGAACCAGTGAATGGCTGGGTTGGCTGAGAAGAGCAAGAGCACTTAGACTTATATATACTGATACTAATGATACTGAGTTGGCAGGAAGAGCTAACACCCAAGATCAGGGCAGTCAAACATCTGGCCCGTGGGCCAGATGCATCATGCTTTAGCCACACCCATGCCTGGTTTAGTGAAGGGGAAAAAGCTCCCTATATGTCAGGTGACACCGCCGTGATGACGTGAATTTAACACCCCTGCTCTAGATGATAGGCTCAAGATCCAGATGGATCTTGACAGACTAGAACACTGGGCAGTATCTAACAAAATGAAATTCAATGTACAGAAAGGTCCTACACTTAGGCAAGAAAAACCCAAAGTACACATATAGATTGGGTGAAACCAGGCTCAATAGCAGGAACTGAGAGAGGGATCTTGGACTCTCAGTGGACAACCAGCTAAATAGGAGCTAGCAGTGTGCAGCAGCAGCTAAAAAAGCCAATGCAGTCCTAAATTGCATTAACAGAGTGATATAATACAGATAAAGGGAGGTTCTAATACCACTCTATAAAGCCTTAGTAAGACCACATCTAGAGTACTGTATCCAGTTTTGGTCACCACACTATAAAAACGATGTAGAAACTCTAGAAAAAGTATAGAGAAGAGCAACCAGGATGATAGGGGACTAGAGGCTAAATAATATATGATAAACGGTTGCAAGAACTGTGCATGGCTAGTCTGGTGAAGAGAAGGACCAGGAGAGACAGCATAGCAGTCTTCCAATATTTGAGGGGCTGCCACAGGGAGGAAGAGGTCCAGCTATTTCCCAAAGCCCCCGAAGGTCAGACAAGGAATACTGGATGGAAACTGAACAAGGAGAGATTCAAATTAGGAGAAATGTTCTGACAGTGAGAATAATCAACCCATGGAATTCAGAAGTTGCCTTTAGAAGTTGCCGAAGCTTCATCACCTGAAGTTTTCAAGAATATATTGGACTGTCATCTGTCAGAAATAGTGCAGGGTCTCCCGCTTGGGTGGGTGGGGGGGTTGGACTAGATGATTTACAACGTCCTTTCCAACTCTGTTAATCTGTTAAATCTGAAGACAGATTAATCACCTTGAGATCTGTTAAATATATCGCTTCATAGTGTTTTACAGCACTTTCTGAGGAGTTTAAAACATTGGCATATTGCCCACCACAATCTGGATCCTCATTTGACCAACCTTGGAAGGATGGAAGGCTGAGTTAACCTTCAGCCAGTGAGGATCAAACTGCTGGCAGTCAGCAGAGTTAGCCTGCAATATTGCACTTTAACCTCTGGGTCACCAGGATTCTTATGTCTAATTCATTTGAAACAGCCATCCTCAACCTTTTCGGTTCTGTGGACCAGCAATGGCAGCGAGGCATAGAGTGGATGATTTCACTTGCACAAACACAACTTTGTGCGTTTGCCCACCACTTGCAGGGCCCAGTTCCCAACAGGCTGCAGCCGGGTACCAGGCCACAGCCTGGGTGTTGGAGACCCCTGTCCTAGACAACATTTCCTCAGATCATTCCCACATTACATTACCTCAAGCATTTTCTGGCTATTTTGGACTTTGTAGCCATCACTGGAAAGATGCAAGGAAAGTACTATGGAGCAGATGGATCTGGGAAATTTTTTAAAAAGTATTTCTTTTTTCCTCCACTCACTAACCTCCTCTCTCCCAGTTTGGGAGCCTGCTTCAAATCTTGATAGCAAATCATAACAATAGTTTATTTTTCAGAAACATAATAATATTATTGTGGCCTGTTGGCCACCGGCCCCTCCAGCAACCTGTTCTGACCCAAACCCTTTTCCAAGAAGACAAACAATAACCAAAGGGAACAGAAACCTTTTAATGAGTCTTATGAGTCCCTGGTTAAAAGGTTGCTGCTAACTAATTAATTTGATAAGCACAAATCTTGCCAAAACTGTACAAGACTGCCAAGAATCACAGATAAGAAATATTTCACAACACAAGAGTCTTCAAATACCAACTTAAGATATTGTAATGTCCACAAGGCTGAGTTTCAAAACGTCTTTGCTTCCTGCAAAGAACATTCGCTTCACAGCTGGCTTTTATCTTCTAGAAGGAGAGGCCATTACCTTGCAGCCTTACTCCTGAGTTGCCCATGCTGTTGCAGCTGCTCTTTCCTGCGAGTAATCCTGTGCACACGTGCACTTGGCACAGGCTCCTCGGAACCTCCTCATCGCTGCTGCCAGCCCCCACAATCTCTGATGGCAGCAGTCCATTCCCTAATGGTCCTGGCCCCTCCTCTGAGTCCTCACTCTCTTCAGCCATCCGCACCTGCTGCCAGCTAAACACGACACAGCCAAATCAAAGGAGGAAGGAGGCATGGAAGTCAGGGTCAACATCAGGGCAGCCTGGGAGCTCTGAGGGGGAAGAAGGAATAGAGGTGGCAGAGAGAGAGAGAGAGAGAGAAAGAGAGAGAGAGAGAGAGAGAGAGAGAGAGAGAGAGAGAGGGAGAGAGAGAGAGAGAGAGAGAGAGAGAGAGAGAGAGAGGTGGAGCCTGGCCCATCAGCCCTCAGATGAAGAGTCAACAGCCCAAAGGTCTGGAGTGGCTGATGAGGAACAGCTGGGTCCACTGCCTGATGGGCGGCTGTGCAGAAGGCAGAGGAGAGGAAAGCAGTGGGAATCTATGGGCCGGTCCTTGGGATGGAAGAGCCACTACTGCTAATGAAGCCCCACCCTGGTTCTGGGGATAAAAGGCCGGGGACGGAGATGAATAGATGTGGCAGACAACTATTCATCTTCTGACTAGCTGGACTTGTTAGCCTGTGAGAGAAACTTTTTGCTGGGGCTGCCAGCATTCCCAATAATGGAATCTTTTAAGTTCACATTAGAGCAAGGATGGGATTCTACCATTTCGCATATATTCGCTAGAACCAGTTCGGAGAACTGGTTGTCAGAAGAAATTACTGGCCTAATCCTGTAAGGAAGGCAGGAAGGAAACATTCTGGAATTGCTTCCAGAAACTGCCTCTCCGTTAACCTTTATTACATTCTTGACAGGACTAGATTTCCTATCTCAGGGACATCTCTGGAGTTTTTTTTCCCCTCCTTTGCTGGTACTTTGCTTATGTGGAGTGACCATTCAAAGGTACAATGGCAACTGAAAAAAGTGACATGACCATTTTTCACACTTATGACTGTTGCAGCATCCCCACAGTCATGAGAAGCCAGTCGAGGAGATGCATGCCTCGATGTGAGTGATATTGAGTTGGCCACACCCAGCCAATAACATGACCACCAAGCCATGTGTATTCATTAAGCCAGACCATGGAACCGGTTGTTAAAAATTTGAACCCCACCTCTGCATCAAAGGGTTTATCGTGTTTGGGAAGCTGGGTCAGAACAAGTATTTTCTATCCATTGGAAACCTGAAGAACCAATAAATGCCATGGAGGGATGGATGGAGGGATGGATTGAAAATTAAAAAAATTTAGGGCTGTCCACTCAGCTACAACTTTGTTTGCAAAGTTTGCCAGAATTGTTATTCCACAATGTGACTGTAAAGGTTTCCTCACTTGAAAGATTCCGAAATGTGTAGTTTGGCAAGATATTCTCAGAAATCTCTGCTTATTTAAAGTATTTGTACCCCACACTGCAACTAGAGGTTGACAACACTGCTTCTGAGCCAACACTGCTTCCAAGGAGCACAGCTGGTGCCATTTGATGGCAACGCAAAATAATTAATTTCAGAATCTCTGTTATTAAATCGCTGGTGTCCCTCCCTCTTTCCAAGATGAAAGTATGTGGAATGCAAAATTCCTGCTCCAACTGGGAAAACATTTCTCATCCGTTGTGGTGAAATGGATTCAGTGTGAAAAAAGACCGAAAAGAACCATCACAAGAGCCAACTGGTCAACGAACGGAAAGTGTGGTGAGGTGAGCATATTACTTTGAATATACAGGAAGTCCTCGACTTACAATGGTTCGTTTAGTGACCGTTCCAAGTTGCAACAGGCACTGTAAAAGGGACACATGACTGTTTTTCACATTTATGACCGTTGCAGTATCCCACCCCACATAATCAAAATTTAATGATTTGGATGCTTGGCAACTGACTCATATTTATGACAGTTTCAGTGTCCCAGTGTTCTGACCTAGGCTTCACAAAATCACGTGGCTTGGTGGGGCGTGGCTTGGTGGGCATGGCTTAGTGGGCGTAGCAGGGGAAGGATACTGCAAAATCCCCATGCCCTTCCCACCCCACTAACCTGCTTTCCAGCTCTGTTCTCCTGTGCAGAGCAACCAAAGAAGACCCAGCCAATCAGCTGGGACTCGGGAGACAGAGAGTAGAGGGGGGGCGAGGCCAGCCAGAGGTGGTATTTGCCGGCTCTCCGAACTACTCAAAATTTCCGCTTCCGGTTCTCCAGAACTGGTCAGAACCTGATGAATCCCATCTCTGGCCTGATGGCAAGACAAGAAGCAACGGGTGGAAAACTCATCCAGGAGAGAAGCAACTTAGAAGTCAGGAGACATTTCCCGACATCTAGAAAAATTAATGAGCGGAATGGCATGCCTCTAGAAGTTGTTGGTGCTCCAACACTGGAGGATTTTCAGAAGAGATTGTCTCAAATGGAATAGAACAGGGGTGTCCAACTCAATTTCATTGAGGCCTGTGGTTGACCTTGGGCGGCTGGGTAGGTGTGGCCAACTGGGTAGGCCTGCCTGACTGGGTGGGTGTGGCCAGCTTGCCACCACTCCCCAAACTGCTAGCATGTTTCCTCTTCACATTGGGTAGACCAGGATGGCCCCACAGGCCGGATATGACCACACTGCAGGCCAGATTCGGCCTGTGGGCCTTGAGTTTGTACAGGGTCTCCTGCTTGAGCAGGGGGTTGGACTAGAACATTTGTCGCCAACCAGTGGGCTGTAGCCCACTCCTGGTCTAATATAAATTTTTGGTGGTCCGCAGAGAAATGTCACTCCCAGAGCACTCCCCAAAGGAATTAATCCAGGCTGCATGGAAACACAAGGCTGTGTCACCCACATGGCCCGCAGGAACCCTCCCTGTCTACTCACTCCTTACCTGGCAAACTTACCTGCTAAGTTGCTATTTTTTTTCCCCTGACCATCAGCTGTTGTGCTATGCTGAAATATTTAGATAGCTAGAAAGCAGGAAATTGTTGGATTTCTTGCTTTCTAGATAATCTTTAGATCTTCGACTATGCTTTTAAGCAGAGTCGAATCTCCCTTAGGACTGAAGGTTCTGTTATTCAGTGCAGGTAGCCGATGGCAGAAGCACAGATCTCTGAATGAATCTGTGATTCTGTGAGCCACTCAATCTGTCTGCCCGCTTTGCCTGATTTTGGGTAAAAGTTGCTCTTTTTTAAATAAAGAATTCAATATTTACATATATGGTGTGTTATGAGTTAATTTTGTGAGTTTGATTGCTAGCAAATTTTATCTGACAGACTGAGATAGCCAACGACAAATAGATAGATCTCTGAATGAGCAACTCAATCTGCCTGCTCACTGTGCCTGGTTTTGGGTAAAAGTTGCTCTTTTTTGAAATAAAAAAATCAATATTTATATAAATATTTATAATATTTATATACAAGCCATGCCCAGCCAGTCACATGACTACCAAGCCACACTCACAAATTAGGCCACACCCAAGAACTGGTTGTTAAGAAATTTGAATCCCACCCTTGCCTCTCTGTGTTTGTGTGTGTGTGTGTGTGTGTGTGTATGAGAGAGAGAGGGAGAGAGAGGTTAGATCAGATCTCTCTCTCTCCCACCAACGTCTGCAAGCCACTGTCAGTCAAAATGAATATTAGTGGTCTGTGGGATTTAAAATTATGAGTTTGATGGTCTCTGAGGTTCAAAAAGTTGGCAACCCCTGGACTAGAAGGCTACCCAGGTCCCTTCCAGCTCTATTCTGATTGACTGATTGAAATTAGCCTTGGCGAGGGGCTTCCCATTGTGGCAAACATTTAGGGCGAGAGTGTAAAATCTTGCCAGCGAATGCCAGAGGCACCAGCTACCTTCACGTTGCTAGAGAATCTGCCTTTGACTCAAGAATTCAGCAATGGATGATCTCTCTCAGCAGCAGCAAATGGCTCCTTGCCTGAGCATTTGAGTCTGTGCTTTTGCCAAGAATGTGCTCGTTTAAAATGAATGTATGCAAATCCTCCCTTGGAAAAGTTGCAAGGGAACTTTATTGCATCTGGGCATTCGTTGTTGTAGCAACAGGAATGAGTATGAGGGAGGGCTGGGGAAGGCAGATTTTAAATCCTGCAGGAAGGGCAAGTCTGCAGTGGCACTTTTGTGGCATCTGGCTACAAATCTGGATCTGAGACTTTCTAGGGTGCAGTGACTCTAAAACATGTGTCAGGGAAAGATCAGGGGTGGGCTTCAAAAATTTTAGCAAATTTCTCTGCCTGGTTGCTGGGTGGACATGGCCATGGTGGGCGTGGCCTAGTTGGCCTCCTGCATCATGGCAGGGGGGACGATTTTGCCCTCCCCGGGCTCTGGAGGCTTTCCTTGAGCCTCCTTGAGGGTGAGAATGGCCTCCCCGGGCTCTGGAGGCTCTCTGGAAACCAGAAACGGGTCCATTTCCAGCCTTCCCGAACTTCTGGGAGGCCCATTTTTCACCCTCCTTGAGCCCCTGCGCAGGACCTGCACTTACCTGCATATACTCTTGCCACGATGAGAAGCACCTCGCCAAGGCTAATGTCAATCAGTCAATCAGAATAGGGCTATAATGGATGTTGGAGGTTTTCAGGTCCAACCCACTGCTCAAGTCGGGGGGGGTCAAAATCAAGGCCCACAGGCCGAACTTGGCCTGCGATGAGTTCGCATCTGGCCCGTGGAGCCATCCTTCCTGGTCTACCCAATGCAAAGAAGAAAGATCGGGCCAACGTAGCTTCGGCCTGGTCTACCCCATGCAAAGAGGAAACATGCCAGCAGTTTGGGGAGTGGCGTCAAGCTGGCCACACCCACCCAGTTGGCCACACCGACCCAGCCGCCCAAGGTCAACCACAGCCCTGATGCGGCCCTCAATGAAATTGAGTTGGACACCCCTGTTCTATTCCATTTGAGACAATCTCTTCTGAAAATCCTCCAGTGTTGGAGCACCAACAACTTCTAGAGGCATGCCATTCCGCTCATTAATTGTTCTAGATGTCGGGAAATGTCTCCTGACTTCTAAGTTGCTTCTCTCCTGGATGAGTTTTCCACCCGTTGCTTCTTGTCTTGCCATCAGGCCAGAGATGGGATTCATCAGGTTCTGACCAGTTCTGGAGAACCGGAAGCGGAAATTTTGAGTAGTTCGGAGAACCGGCAAGTACCACCTCTGGCTGGCCCCGCCCCATCTATTCTCCACCTCCCGAGTCCCAGCTGATTGGCTGGGTCTTCTTTTGTTGCTCTGCACAGGAGAACAGAGCTGTAAAGCAGGTTAGTGGTATGGGGAGGAAATGGGATTTTGTAGTATCCTTCCCCTACTACGCCCACCAAACCACTCCCTCCAAGTCATGCCCACCAAACCATGCCCAAAGAACCGGTAGTAAAAATATTTTGAACCCACCCTCTGCTTCAGGTTCCTTGGAGAATAAGTTGACTCCCCTCTTCTTTGTGGCAGCCTCTCAAATACTGGAATAGAGCTACCATGTTATCACTTCATGCTATAATTTGTTCCTTCTGTTAGCACCTTGCTTTCTTTTTGGATACAGGTAGTCCTCGATATACGACCACAGTTGAGCCCAACCTTTCTGCTGCTAAGCGAGACAGTCATTACATGAATTTTACCCCGTTTTACAATGTTTTTTGCTGTGCTTGTTAAGTGAATCGCTGCAGGGTTGCTAGGTGAATCTGGCTTCCAGGTTGACTTAGCTTTTGAGAAGGTCACAAAAGGGAGTTGCAGGACATGCCCTGCCTGGGCCACTGAAACCGTCATAAATATGAGTCAGTTGCCAAGCCTCCAAATTTTGATTATGTGGCCATAGGGATACTGCAATGGGTGTAAGTATGAACATCCATCGTGTGTCCCATTTTTCAGTGGTCGTTGTAACTTTGAACAGTCACTAAACGAACCATTGTATATTCAAAGTATCATGCTCACCTCACCACACTTTCCGTTCATTGACCAGTTGGCTCTTGTGATGGTTCTTTTCGGTCTTTTTTCACACTGAATCCATTTCACCACAACGGATGAGAAATGTTTTCCCAGTTGGAGCAGGAATTTTGCATTCCACACACTTTCATCTTGGAAAGAGGGAGGGACACCAGCAATTTAATAACAGAGATTCTGAAATTAATTATTTTGCGTTGCCATCAAATGGCACCAGCTGTGCTCCTTGTGTTGGCTCAGAAGTGGGGGTTGTCATCCTCTAGTTGCAGTGTGGGGTACGAATACTTTAAATAAGCAGAAAGTTCCAAGAATATCTCACCAAACTACACATTTTGGACTCAACACATTTCAGAATCTAAGTGCAGGGCTTGCACGGAGGGTGAAAAACGGGCCTCCGTTCAGGAAGTTCAGGAAGCCCAGAAATGGGCCCGTTTCCGGCTTCCAGAGAGCCACCGGAGCCCAGGGAGGTTGTTTTCGCCCTTCCAAAGGCGCGAGGAAAGCCTCTGGAGTCTGGGGAGGGGAAAAAAATGCCCCACCATGGTGCAGGAGGCTGATTAGGCCACGCCCACCCAGCAACCAGACAGAGAACGCTTTGCTAAAATTTTTGAAGCCCATCCCTGGTTATGACTATTTTCACTTTTACCACCATTGGTACTACCCCATGTGATCAAAATTCGGATGCTGGGCCACTGACTCATATTTATGACAGCTGCAGTATCCCAGGGTCACACAAACCTCTTTTGCGATCTTCTTACACGCAAAGACAATGGGGAAAGCCAGATTCACTTTATGACCGTATTACGGACTTCACACACACACAGATTCACTTCACCAACTTTGGGAAGAAAGGTTGGAAAATGGGACAAAACTCACTGAACGACTGTCTCACTGAGCCATGGAAATTTTGGGCTCAGTGGTGGTCGTGACTACCTGTATTTATTTATCTGCACATTTCGCAAAAAGTTATTCAGGAAATGTGAAACACGGAACACTTTTAGAATAGCAATCTTGAAAAATGTAAAAAAAAAAAAACATTTAGCAAATCATCATAAATAACAGTCAAGTCTATTGAAGAGCTGATGGGAGTTATAATATTTCTTTCTGGGTGTGGGAGAAAAGACATTTTGGAATAAAATGAAGTTTTTGCTAAACAAAAGCATACATTTTTGAAAAATAGGAAATTGCCAAAACCTCTCCTGGATTAAGTTAGATTGACATCAAACCCCCAAGTTACTTTTGTTCTGAAATTTAATTTGTTGAAGAAAGCATTCCAGACTGAAAATTCACCTGCCAGATGATGCAAAAACAATTTTGGAAAATTACATCCTACAAAGTATAGCGTGATAGATAATAGATACATAATAGATAATAAAATATTCCAGTATTTGAGGGGCTGCCAAAAAAAGAGGGAGTCAACTTATTTTCCAAAGCATCTGAAGGTAGGTTGAGAAGCAATGGATGGAAACTAATCAAGGAGAGAAGCAACCTGGAATGAAGGAGAAACTTCCCAAACAGTGAGGACAGTTAACCAGTGGAACAGCTTGCCTTCAGATGTTTTTTAAAATAAGTTTTCTTTTATTTTTATACAATCATTCCATCTTTAGATGAACAAGTGTGTATTGTCTGGCTACAAGCATCTTTATTAAACAATAATCAAAATTATAACATCCTTCATTGCATGTTAATTCTGCATATTTAACATAGTAATATCCACCTGTTAATTATACTAATTAATTATACAATATTAACATGGTAATATTCAATATGTTAGTCATCATATTAACTTATCACTTTTGACACGTCATCTTTATTTTGTTTCCTTAACTTCCATTTCTATTATTTAACCATTCATAGAATAAATCCCATACCAGATAATATTCAGTTTGCTCTTCCTCTTTAATTGCCAATATTAATCTATTCATTTCCGCACATTCTAGTATATTCCTAATCACATTCTCATCTGTAGGTATCTCTTCACTCTTCCATCTGAAGCTCGCCTTCAGAAGTTGTGGATGCTCCATCACTGGAGGCTTTCAAGAAGAGACTGGACAGTCACTTGTCTGTAATGGTATAGGTTCTCCTGTTTGAGCAGGGGGCTGGACTAGAAGACCTCCAAGGTCCCTTCCTGCTCTATTCTATTCTAAAGTCACCATTAGCTTCTGGGAAACAATTCCCTCCATGTTAACTGGTCCCCTTTATTCTTATCCAACCACTTCCCGCAAGGGAAGTTGGTGGTTATGCCCGTCGCTGAGTTGGTGATCTCGACTCGTTCCACCAACCATCCGGGAGAGATTCCACTGCTGTCATGCTCAATCCAAACTTTCTTCAATTCTCCGAGTTCGAGGATTTCCAGGTAAAACCGATCGGTGCTGCCCCGTTCAAAGAGATTACGGAATTTCTGCTTCAAACGCCGCTTGCCCGAATCCCCGTTCACTCCAGATATGGTAATGTGGACATTGGCATCTGTGCCAGATCCTTTTTGGGAGCCTGTCACAACAATCACTTCGTATTTGACGGGCACCAAACTCCGAGCTTTGCTAGCGAAGCTTTCGATCACCTTGGCACACTCAAAAACCTTGTGGTCTCCTCTCTTGTCGCGGAGTGGGATTTTGGCGTTGCATTTGAAGAAATACCTGCCGGAAGAAGAAAGCGGAGCCCTGAATTTGAAAATTTGATTCATCCATTACCCTCCTGCCTCGCCACAATTCAAATATTTGCTGAAGAATGCTTGTTTTTCCTTTGGCAAGGAAGCACTGACTTTCTCTAAAGAGTATTGTGCCAGTTTTGCTAAATCCTTTCTGATTGAATGCTTGTTCCCCTTTTGTTTAAATTCCTTCTGGTGGCAAAATTCCATATCATTTTTTAGGCCCAGAAAAGCCACTTAATTGGCTTCAAAAATCTTCCCTCCACAACTCCTCTCCTTAATGACTGTAACTTTTGTTCCACCCTTTTCCTTCCACTCCAATCTTTTGAGTCATTCTGCAAAAAAACCCAAAAAAAACCTAGCATGTGATGTTTGCTGGAAAAGAGATATGATGTGCCATTTAGGATTAATTAAGAGTTTGAAGTTGGTCATGGGAAATAACTTTGATGGAGAGTTTTACCCTGACTTTAATGGTAAACTGGATACTCTCTTGTCTCCAAATCTCCCTGAGTTTCATGCTGCTTTGATTGCCTGGCTTTTTCTACATGGCAAGGTGTACATTGTGTACACTTTGTACTGTACTGTACATTATGGTGAGGAGGAGGAGAGCGTTGGTAGTTTTAAATTTCTGGGCACTTCAATCTCGGAGGACTTCTCATGGACTATGAATGCTAACATGCTTGTAAAGAAGGCACAAAAGAGGCTGTACTTCCTGAGAATGCGCAGGAAGATAAATCTATCTCAGCATCTACTTCTGTCCTACTACCGCAGCACCATTGAGAGTGTCCTGACATACGGCATCCTTGCATGGGATGGGAGCAGCTCTGTAGCGGACAAAAACGGCTCTAAAGAGAATCATTAAAACTGCCCAGAAGATCATCAGGTTCCAGCTGCCAGCCTTGGATGACATCTTCGCATCTCGCTGTTTGAGGAAGTTGCACAACATTCTCACAGACTCTTCCCATCGTGCTTACAATCTTTGTGAACTGTTGTCTTCTGGCAGAAGTTACAGAACAGTTAAAACTTGGACTACATGTTTTCTGAACAGTTTTTATCCCAGAGCTATAATTGCACTTATCAATGAACTTAAGGACCACCATCAGTGAGCTGTTGGACAAGTATTACTTGGTCTGTTGTGTGGATGCTTGTGTGTTTTTAGGGGTGTGTGTGTGTGTTTGGGGATTGTCATGTGTGTGTGTGTGTATATGTTGAGTCTGGTCTCTGGGTGTTATGTGAATTTCGTTGCATGTATACTGTGTATATATGTACAATGACAATAAAGAATTTAATTCAATTCAATTTAATTATGATGTATAGGAATCCTTTCCACACTCAAACCAAGCCACACTTAAACATTATAAAAAAAATAAAATTTGCCATAGCCAACTTGTCAGGGTAATGATTTAAGAGCTGACCAGTTGCTGCAATGATGCAATGATGAGAATGGTCAGCAAGGTTTTTGGCTGCTATTCCTTTAAGAGCCTGTACATTAAGAAGAGACCCTCTTAGGGTCTCTCTCTCTCTCTCTCTCTCTGTGTGTTTTTTCTTGCCATAATTTACTGATTGTTTGACTTCTGCCTATAATACATGTATGTATAGTATATATTCTTTTGTAGATAAAACCACTATTTTATGACAAACTTCTATTTGCTGTTATTGCTCCTGGGTTGTTTCATGTAGTAAAGCTGTGCACACTCTGACACAACTCACCACAGCTAATTCATCAAAGCCAAATTGTCACAGCCAACTCACCTCTGTCAACCCTGAAGTTGGCTGAACTGAGGCCATTTTTTTAATTTTCCTGCTTCTGTGCTGGCACATACAGGAGCTGAGGGATAGAGAGAGGGGAATAGAGATAGCTGGGGTGCTGTAGCTTTCCCTTGGGAACCAAGAACATTCCCACAGGTGTTCAGAGGGAGGAGACTGAGGTCATGTAGCAACTGGACTGTATGCTGATTGGACCATGTGGATGAGGGTTTGGGAGGAAGTGATAAACTTTCATTTTTAATTAGGTAAAAACTGCAGGAACTTTTAGAGTCGGTTTTCACCAGATCTGTGCCAATAAGATATCCCCAATAAAGCTGTTCTTTTGAAGACTTCACCTGCTTCAGAGTTTTGATTGATATGGGATTATGATTTGGAACTCTGACATTAAACTGACTGACAGCCACAGGATACCTCACTGCGGGACAAGTGTTACACTAATATCAAAGAAATGGTGGAATAGAATCATTAAGGAAAGGATGCAAAAGGAGGGACTGAATGAAACATGAATGGCAAAAATTAAAATATGTTTTATTTATTGAAAAAAATTAAATAGAATTGTTAAATTGTCCTGCAGCAAATTGTCCTGAGGTGAGTTGGCCATGGGGAGTTGGCTACAACAAGTTGGTTGCCATCAGTTGTCCCATTCCTTTCAGGAAACAAGTTTTCAGTCTTCACTACTTTGTCTTCATCTCCTCTCTAAATCAAATCTGAAGGATCTAGAGGGAGTCCTCAATTTACAACTGCAACTGAGCCCAAAATTTCTGCTGCTAAGCAGAACAGCTGCTAAATGAATTCTGCTCCATTTTACCACCTTTCTTGCCACAGTTGTTAAGTGAACCTCTGCAGTTGTTCAGTTAGTAACACTGTTGTTAAGAGAATCTGGCTTCCCCGCTGACTTGCCCGAAGGTCACCAAAAGGAATTACATGACCCTGGGCCACTACAATGGTCATAAATGTGAGACAGTTGGCAAGTGACCAAATTTTGACCACGGGGATGCGGCAATGGTCTTATGTGTGAAAATAAAAAAACAGTCGTAAGTTGCTCTTTTGTAACTTTTACATGGTCACCAAGTGCATTGGTGTAAGTCGAGGACTACCTGTGCAGCAGTTGGGACCCTAAAACTTGGAGTGCCACAATGCAACATTACAAACTGTGGCTGATTGTCTGTGCTGTTCATGCTTCTTTTCATTATGAGACACTTACTTGTTGCCAAGTTCCATCTCTGTAATGATGATTTCCTGAACGTGCCAATATATGTCTGGTTTCGCCCTCAGTCTCTTCCCATCTTTTGGACAATGACCAACACAGATGGCAGCGATATCATCAACGTTTTTTGAAGAAAACAGGAATATATCCGAGGCTCCTCTGCGGATTGCCCCCCCCCCCCACATATACATAATGCTTTAATTGTTCATGAACAGACCACCAATCGCTAATGAGAAAGATGTAAATTAACAGACAAGGTTTGCAATAATAATGCAACATACGATAGAGCCAGTTTTGACTACTGGTTAAAGCACCTGGCTAGAAACCACTGTGAGTTCTACTCCTGCCTTAGGCATGATAGCTAGTTGGGTGACTTTGGGCCAATCACCAGGAGAGTATGAGTTCTAGTCCCACTTTAGGCATAAAAGACAGTTGAGTGACTGGACTAATGTAGAAGACTAAGATCTAGTCCCACCTTAGCCTTCAAAGCCAATTGGGTGACTTTGGGGCAATCACTAGGAGATGGTGAGTTCTAGTCCCAACTGAGGCATGAAAGCCTGCTTTGGGCCAATCTCTCTCTCTCTCTCTCTCTCTCTCTCTCTCTCTCTCTCTCTCTC
>BLBF01000010.1:2983101-2996223 GCA_015471245.1 Laticauda colubrina
CCCTCTCTCTCTCTCTCTCTCTCTCTCTCTCTCTCTCTCTCTCTCTCAACTCAACCACCTCACAGAATTATTGTTTTGGGCAAAATATGTGGAAGATGGTATGTATGCTGCCCTGAGTTATTTATATAAATAAATAAATATTTTTAAAGCTTACAAACTGTTCAGCACAAATTTATATAACCATATATCTTTAAATCATTCCTGGAATGTTCCAGGAAGGACTTACCCACATATAATATTAATTTATAGGTGAAAACCATATTTTCAATTTGTCTGAAAGGTTTCCTGACTTATTTCTTATTAAAAGGCATAAATATAATTTGTTCAACCAGCAAGCCAACATTTCTCAATGCACAGGTCACCGAGATAATGTAGGTTCTCTGAACACTTAAGAGAAACACTTCAATCAATGAATGAATATATATCATGCTGCACATATAAACATCTAATTCTTTTGAAGGAAAAAGAAAGGAATATATATTTTTTGGAGATTAGAGAACTAAGATACATCTGTTTGGGAAAGGCATTCCCTAAATGTGGCCAATAATGAATGAATCTTATAAGGATATAGGTACAGGTAAAGGTTCCCCTTGTACATTTGTATGTGGATCTTGGGGGCAGTGTTCATCTCCATTACAAAGCTGAAGAGTCCGAAGACATGTCTGTGGTCATGTGGCCGGCATGACCAAACGCCGAAGACGCATGGAAGACAGTTACCTTCCCACCAAAGTGGCCCCTATTTTTCTACTTGCATTTTTTACATGCTTTCAAACTACTAGGTTGGCAGAAGCTGGGACAAGTAACGGGAGCTCACTCTGTTACGCGGCGCCAAGGATTTGAACCGCCAAATCTATATCAATATCTATATATCTATACCTATATACCTATACCTATACCTATACTTATATCTATATCTCTATCTATCTATCTAATTATCTATCTATGCAGGTCTTGGCGTGTTCGGGTCTTTTCCCATGTAAGACACGGGAAAAGACCCAAACACGCTAAAACCTGCATAGATAGATAATTAGATAGATAGATAGAGATAGAGATAGAGATAGAGATAGACAGACAGACAGACAGACAGACAGACAGACAGACAGACAGATACATATACACATACACATATGTACATACACACACATACACACACATACACATACACTGGTTATTTTTAAAGTGAGCAATACAGCCTGCTGAACAATGCATTCATTAAGGGCAATCTTTTAATCAGCCCAAAGTTTGCTGATTATAATTATTCAATTTTATAATGAATGAAGAGTTCAGGTCATTATAATTATGGTACTGTAATAACATACCTTAAAAATCTTCTCTTTCTGGAGGAGTTCTCCAGAAGGAACTCCTTGGAACGGCCTCTCTTGCCTTCAAAAATAAGGGATACGTTTTCCTTGGTTTCTGCATCTTCCTTATTGCTGGTAATTGTGAGAATCTCATAAGCTTGAAAGTTCAGAGAAAACACCAAATTAAGGCTCCCAATTTAGTATTTCCCACTCCATGGTTCAGGAGCATCTTGAGGTTTTTAAGAAGAGAATTGGGTATGTCTAGTTTAATAAAAAGAAGGACTGGGGTGACATGATAGCACCCCTATATCACAGGGGTTGCCATCAAGAAGTGGGGGTTAACCTATTCTCCAAAGCAACTGAAGGCAAGACAAAAACAATGGATGGAAACAAATCAAGGAGAGAGGCAACCTAGAACTAAGGAGAAATTTCCTGACAGTGAGAACAATAAACCAGTGGAACGACCTGACTCCAGAAGTTATGGTCGTTCCAACACTGAAGGTTTTAAGAAGAGATTGGACAACCATTTGTCTGAAATGGTATGTGGTTTCCTGCCTAAGCAAAGGGTTGGATTAGAAGACGTCTCTGTGAAGGTCCCTTCCAATTCTGTTATTCTAATTCTAACATAGATTGGACGATCATTTGTCTGAAATGGTATAGGGCAGGGGTCTTCAGACTTGACAACTTTAAGACTTGTGGACTTCAACTCCCAGATTTCCTCCTTCAGTCATGTTAGCTCAGGAATTCTGGGAGTTGAAGTCCACAAGCCTTAAACTTGCCAAGTTTGAAGACCCTTAGTATAGGGTCTCCTGTTTGAGCAGGGGATTACTTAAACTCTTCCAAGATCCTTTGCAACTCTATTATTCTGCATTATGCTTGGTATATGAGAGTCCCAATTTTGATCTTTGATGTCCCCAGAGGGTTGGACTGAGGGGTCTCCAAGCAGAGGTGGCCTGAGGGGTCTCCAAGCAGAGGTGGCTGGTTCGGATCGGTTCGGGAGAACTGGTTGTTAATATTCTGCACAGTTCGATGAACTGGCAAATCCTACCACTGGCTGGCCCTGTCCACCCCGCCCCACCCCACTCTAACCCACCCTACCCCACCTGACCCTATGTCCCCTCCCCGGCCTTGCCTGATGGCTTCAGCCCACCTGCACCGCCCCAACTTGCTGTGAGTGACATTGAGTGGGCCATACCCACTCAGTCACATGACACCCCCCAGCCATGCCCACCCAGTCTTTAGGACGAACTGCTTGTTAAATTAGTTGGATCCCACCACTGCCTCCAAGGTCCCTCTCAGCCCTCTGATACTATGATCTCCAAGAAAAGTGAGAAACCAAAAGAACCATTCTACCAATCTGTGCATCTAAGAGTAACCTAGGCTTACTCAGTAGTTACTCTCCACTTACGGCAGCTTCTTAACTTTCTTCCCCTGTGATTTCCTGTTTATTACGGAAGTGCTTCACTGATGCAGGATTGAGAGTTAAAATCTCAAATTCAGTAGCTTGGCTCTCCTTCATTTAGCCAAACTATAACATTCATGGGGGAAACTCTTGGATGAACATCTGAATGTTTGATCTCCAGGAATAGATGAAATTTAAAACTTAAAAACACATAGTGTTGAATTAATCTACTGATTTTGTGAGGTTTATTCAGCTGCTTTCTCTAAATCTCTAAAAGTAAGATTAAGAGAACTGTATTGTTTTCTCTCTCTCAGCGTTCATAAGATTAGCTTACCCAACCATGCACAAAAAAAATGCTCTTTTTCAGTTTTTGTTTAGCCCTGATGTTCAGAAGACATTTCTGACAAGGAAACACAGTGTCATGGTCTCATTTATCCCATTTCCACTCAGCGTGTCTGCTCATGGAAGTGACAGGAATATGGCCTCAGAACTTCAACATTTGAGGAGGTGGCTAACAAAAATGCTAGAAGCTGAAAAGGTCTTTTTCCGGGGACATTTCATCTCATTCCTCCCAGAATAACAGAGTTGGGAGGCACCTTGGAGGCCTTCTAGTCCAACCCCCTGCTCAGGCATTACATCATTCTATACACTATACACCAGGGGTCCCCAACCACCGGGCCCTGGACCGGTACCAGTCCATGGATCATTTTGTACCGGGCTGCAAAGAATGAATAATCATGATTAAACTATATATAAAAATATGTTTTTAGTAAAGAAATAGTGAAGAAGTCCTTTACTATTGGGGAAGAATTGATTTTGCCGGTCTTTGAAAAAGTGTTTCTGCGTGAAACTGGTCCCTGGTCCAAAAAAGGTTGGGGATCACTGCTATACACTAACACTAACTGTAACAATCTACTACATATTGACTTTACAGAAGATAATGTAGAAAAGGCATTACGTAATCTAAAACCATCCCTATCTATTGGCCCCAATGGATTATGTGCATACTTCTTTAAAAAGCTCTCCTCTGCCATAGCAGAATATATGAAATATCATTCAGAACCAGCTCCTTACCAAACCTACGGTCCTTAGCTACGGTCATTCCTATCTTCAAAAAAGGTGACCCCAGCCTAATTGAAAACTACAGACCAATGTGTTGCATCATGAGCAAAGTCATGGAATCAATCATGAACAAATCCACACCCTCCACTTAGAGTCAAACAGCCTACTTTCCAAAAAAACAATTTAGTTTCAAGAAAAAATTATCCTGCAATCTACAACTCCTACATTGCAAAACATATGGACTACTCTACTTGACCAGGGTAAAGCTGTAGACACAATTTACATAGGCAAAGCCTTTGATTCAGTGGTACTTGACAAACTCCTGTTAAAACTAAACTCTTACGGCATTTCTGGATCCCTTCATAAGTGGGTAACTGCATTCCTGTCAAACAGGCAACAGATAGTACAAATAGGGAGCACTATATCAAACCCTGCTCCAGTTAACAACGGTGTCCTCCAAGGCAGCGTTCTAGGACCCATACTTTTTATACTCTATATAAATGACCTTTGTGATCACCTTATAAGCAACTGTGTCCTCTTCATGGATGACGTAAAACTATTCAACAATGCTACTGTACTTCAAAGTGACCTTGATTATGTGTCTGAATGATCAAACATCTGGCAACTCCAAATCTTAACCAACAAATACTCTGTCCTACACATTGGTAAAAAAAAACAAAAAACAGTACACCAGATACAAGCTAGGCAGATATGACTTCGTTGACGACCCTCACTCTATCAAGGACCTTGGAGTACTCATGTCAAACAACCTAAGTGCCATAGCTTATTGTAACAGCACTGCCAAAAAGGCATTAAGAGTTGTAAATCTAATCTTACAAAACTTCAGAAATATCGAATTGCTAACTAGGGCATGCAAAACCTTTGCTAGACCAATACTCGAATACTGCTCATCTGTCTGGAATCCGCACTGTATATCGGACATTAATACAATTGAGCGAGTCCATAAGTATTTCATGAGAAGAATACTACACTCCTCTGCTTGCAACAGAATACCCTATATCACCAGGCTTGAAATGTTGGGCTTGGACAACCTTGAATTATGCCACCTACTGTTAGACTTAAGCATAGTACATAAAATCATCTGCTACAATGTCCTACCAATCAATGACTACTTCAGCTTCAACCACAACAATACAAGAGCACACAATAGATACAAACTCAATGTAAATCGCTTCAAACATTAAACTCAATGTACTTTACATTAAACTCAATGTAAATCACTTCAAACTTGACTGCAGAAAGTACGACTTCAGCAACAGAGTGGTCAATGCCTGGAATGCACTACCTGACTCTGTTGTTACATCCTCTAACACCCCACTCCTTTAACCTCAAACTATTGAGGTTTGAGGTTAATTTGCTAGTTCAAACTATTGAATTATCCTTTAACATCCACTATTGATCTCATCCCATTCCTAAGAGGTCTGTAAGGGGTGTGCATAAGTGCACCATCATGCCTACTGTCCCTGCCCTATTGTCCCCATTTACTCGTACCTATTTCCTGTATTCTTACTCATGTTTATACCTATTATCTTGTAAGTGATTGACAAATCAAATAAATAAATAAAATAAAATAAATTTTAGACAATGGCTGTCTAATCTCTCATTCCACTGATTAATTTTCTAACAGTCAGGAAAATTCTCCTTAGTTTTAGGTTGCTTCTCTCCTTGATTAGCTTCCATCCATTGTTTCTTGTCCTACCTTCAAGGGCTTTGGAGAATAGGTTGACTCCCTTTCTTTGTGGCAATAATTGGAACACTGCTATCATGTCTCTCCTAGTATTTCTTTTCATTAAACTAGACATACTCAGTTCCCACAACCATTGTTCATATATTTTAGCCTCTGGTCCCCTAAGTCACCTTTGTTGCTCTTCTCTGCATACTTTCTAGACTTTTAATATCTTTTTACATCATGGCGACCAAGACTGGATGCAGTATTCCAAGTGAGGCCTTACCAAGGCAATATAAAGTGATCTTAACACTTCATGTGAACTTGATTCTATCCCTCTGTTTATGCAGCCTAGAAATGTGTTGGCTTTTATGACAGCTGCAGCAGACAGCTGGCTCCTATTTAAATGATTGTCACTAGGACTCCAAGATCCCTCTCACAACTACAACTATTGAGCCACCTATCCTATATCTGTGCTTTTGGTTTTTCTTGCCTGCTGTTCAACTTACAGGTACGTTCTTTCAATTCCAAAATGTCATTATTGGAACAAGCCAGTTCCCGTATAATCTGGCCATCATCTTCATCTTTTGCAAGCCAACGGTCACACTGGAAGCGGAAAATTTTGTCCGTAAGAGAGTCTTCAACGTCAATATATTCCAGATGCCAGCCTGGTGCAATTCCTGTGAGAACAGAAGAATCTTATTGGATAATTGAAACAAGAATTGAAGAGATTAGAGGAAGACATAGAAATGTATATGAACAATTAGTAATAGATGGAAATGTGAAATATGAATAACAGTAAGATTCATTGAATATATTTGCATTTAAAGTCTTTGAAAATAGGCTGGATATATTTGTAGATATTTATACTGTATTTGTTTATATATTTATGGATATATATTTACATAGGAGATAATGAGAATTAGAATTGTATACACATTTATATATACATTAAAATATATCAGCATCAATATCTAGTAAGACCACAGACAGTAGAATATTTATATCATTTTGTTAATTTGCTTACTTGTATTTATTATTACTTGTATTTATTCATCATTAAGAAGAACTATATGTACTGTTAAAGATGAGTGAGTTTTGTAAAAAGGAAAAAGTACAATAAATATATATATATTTTTAAAAAAGAATATTGTTCTTTTGGAAGATGAAGTAACTTGATTAATACTAACATCAGTCCTCAAATTAATGATCACAAGGGGGTTTGAAAAAAAACACATTTGAGCCTAAACATTTCTGCCTTCCAACTCTTGATATTCTGTTATCCTTCATCTCAAAGACACTTTTTGGAAGTTGAGAAGTTGTGAGGCTCTACAGGGACTTCCATATGGGGCAGGGGGAGAAATAATGAAGTTGCATCATGCCAACTTCCATTACTTTTGCAGGCACATCCAGATGTTGCACAATTGTGCAAAGGATGAGCTGCCTGAATTGCAAGGCTGAAATGTTGCTTTTGTTATTTTGATGTGATTTATGGATGCTTCTGGGTCAGTGGTGGGATTCAAAAATGTTTTACTACCGGTTCTGTGGGCGTGGCGTGGTGGGCATGGCAAGGGAAGGATACTGCAAAATCTCCAGTCAGAGGTGGGATTTGCTGGTTCTCTGCACTACTCAAAATTTCTGCTATTGGTTCTCCAGAACTGGTCAGAAACTGCTGAATACCACCTCTGTTCTGGGTGCTTTAATAATCCAAAGGGCACCTACCTTATCTAAGAAACTGAATTCATCTAAGAAACTAACCAAATAACAGACTAATGGAATTGGAAGGGACCTTGGAGATCTTCGAGTCCAACCCCCTGCTCAAGCACGAGATCTGATACCATTTCAGGCAGATGGCTGTCCAATCTCTGCTCCATCCTCGGAGGTTTTCAAGAAGAGATTGGACAAGCATTTGTCTGAAATGAAATGAAAGAGTTTCCTGATTGAGCAGGGGGTTGGACTAGAAGACCTCCGAGGTCCCTTCCTACTCTGCTATTCTGTTCAGGGGTGGGATTCAAAAATCTCAACAACTGGTTCGCTGCTTGGTTGCTGGGTGGGCATGGCCATGGTGGGCATGGCCTACCAGAACTTCCTATTTCCGATTTCCAGAGGGCCTCCAGAGCCTGGGGGAGGCTATTTTTCGCCCTCCAAGGGTCCAGAGGCCTCCCCCAGGCCTCTGGGAGGGCAAAAACAGCCTCTCTCAGGCTCTGGAGGCCCTCTAGAAGCCAGAAACAGGCCCATTTCCAGACTTCCGGACAGACTGCCCATTTTTCCCCCTCCCAGAGTCTCCATGTGGGCCCTGCACTCACCTCCATCAAAAGTGGGCAACGTGGGGACTCCTGGGAAAGGAGGGGTGGGGTGGGCAGGGTCAGCCAGTAAGTTGAAATACCGGTTCGGCGAACCAGATGTAACTTTAACATCCGGTTTGCTTGAACCCGTCCGAACCGGTAGAATCCCATCCTCTGGTTCTGTTATAATGAGGTTTAGGTAGAGCGAAAGTAGG
This sequence comes from Laticauda colubrina, assembly GCA_015471245.1. Taxonomy (NCBI): domain Eukaryota; kingdom Metazoa; phylum Chordata; class Lepidosauria; order Squamata; family Elapidae; genus Laticauda; species Laticauda colubrina. Next base: position 2,991,054 of record BLBF01000010.1, read on the forward strand.
AATCATATTTAATGCATAGACAGATTTTGGCTTGACAGCAACATTTGTGAGGCCTGCGTGCATGGCAATTAAGTGCTAGGTAACTAGCTTAATCATTATATTTGGGGTTTGCTCATCGAGTGAAAGGCCTCAGACCATGTGTTCTGGATGGTGAACTTTTTAATATTTTGATTAATGAAGTGAATGAGAAGGTGGAGGACATGCTCATCAAATCTGTAGATGGCCCAAAATTTGGGAGGGATAGCAAATGCCTTGGAATGCTGAAATCCATCAAGAGAGAACAGAAGGGACAATAATAACAGGATTAAATTTACCAGAGACAAATGCAAAAATTCTTTATTTTAGAAAGGGACAACAAATGCATACTTATTGAGTGAAAGGATTTCTGGTTGGGAAAAATACTTGTGAAAAGGTGGCTGAATTATTTACAGTTTTTTTTTTTTTTAAGAGCCATATGGTGTAGCTTGAAAAAAAAAAAGGAAGTACAATTTTAGGCTCCAACGGAAACATAATTTGCAAAGTACAAGAAGGACGACTTCCTTTCTTTTAAACAAAAAAATCCTACTGTGCCCCACTCTGGGTGCCAGTAAAACTGGATCAGGTCAAAAAAAAAAAAAAGAATAATAGAAACAGCCGGGGCCCTAAAAAAAATGAAGTCCTATGAAATTAAGGACACGGAGACTAAAACATATGAAGAAGGATTGCAGGAATTCGGTATAGTTAGTCTCAGAGGTGGGCTTCAAATATTTTAGCAAAGGGTTCTCTGCCCGGTTGCTGTGCGGATGTGGCTATGGTGGGCGTGGCCTAGTTGGACTCCTGCATCATGGCGGCGGCTGGGGGGGGCGCGTTTTTGCCCTCCTTGGGCTCCAGAGGCTTTTCTCGAGTCTCTGGGAGGGCAAAAACAGCCTCCACGGGTTCCAGAGACTCTCTGGAAGCTGGAAACAGAACCATTTCTGACCTTCCCAAACTTCCGGGAGTCCTGTTTTTCGCCCTCCCTGAGCCTCCACACACACCCTGCACTTTCCTGCATTCAAAATGGGCCACCTGGGGACTCCTGAGAGGGGAGGCGCAGGGTGGGTGGGGCCAGACAAGAGTGGGATTTGGGGGTTCTCCAAAACTGCACAGAATCTTACCTAGGCCCTCTCCTGAACCCCTGTGAACCCCCAGGAGCCCACCCCTGGGCTGCCACAAAGAAGACAGGGTTGGAGATAGATGATGTCGTATCCCTCCCCCTTGACTGAGAGAGGGCTGTTCAGGGAAATGGGAGGATTTATACTCTGGACAGAGAGAACTGCTGGTTTGAAAGAAGGGTCAAAAAGGTCATCTATGTCAAAATTGAACAGCCCTCTCTCAACGTGTGTGTGTGTGTGTGTGTGTGTGTGTGTGTGTGTATGTGTTACAACATCATCAATATCTTGTCTACCACACAATCCTCTCAGCAGTTCCAAGAAGGCTGCACACCCATTTGCACCACTGAGGACACAGGCAAACCTACAAGTGGCCTCAATGACTCTCTAAAAGAATACAAATGACCAACTGTCTGCAAGGAGTATCAATCCTTCTCTTCCACACCATTCAATGACAGTTGAAGAAGCTTCTCGGATGAGAAGCGAAACGTCTTCAAAGAGAAACCAGAAAGTCCAGTTGCTTCTTCAAAAAGCACCATTGGGACACTCTGGTAGTTGTTGTTGAGTCACTAAGTTTGTGTCTGATTCTTCACAACCCCATGGACCACAGTATGCCAGGCTCTCTGTCTTTGACTACCTCCTGGAATCTGCTCAAATTCATGTTGATTACATCAGTGACCCCAGCTAACCATCTCATCCTCTGCCATCTCATTCTTCTCCTTTTGCCTTCCATCTTCCCCAACATAAAGGGTCTTCTCCAAAGAGTCCTCTCTTTCCATTGGGTGGCCAAAGTGTTTGACCTTCAGCTTTTTCTGGTGACAAGGTCAAGGTAAAAGTTCACCTCGCACATATGTGCTAGTTGTTTCCAGCTCAGGGGGCTCTGCTCATCTCCGTTACAAAGCTGAAGGACCAGTGCTGTCCGAAGATGTCTCCATGGTCACGTGGCCAACATGACTAAATGCCGATAAGGCGCATGGTACGCTGTTACCCACCAAAATGTTCCCTATATTGCATTTTTTACATGCTTTCGAATCGTTAGATTGGCAAAAGCTGGGACAAGCAATGGGAACTCACTCCATTACACAGTGCTATGGATTCAAACCGCTGAATTGGTTAGCTACCGCTTAAATTTGCATGTGCTTTCTTTTAGAGAAAACAAGCTTTTTAAAAAAAAATTCACAAAATCATTTGTATTTGGATGGAGCATAATCCTGAACTTGTGTTACACTAAGACAATGAAGTGGGCAGGGCTCCAGCCAAAATAGTTTTTTTTTTAAAAAGAAAAGAAATAAAATTGAATTACAGATAGTCCTGGACTTATGACCACAACTGAACCCAAATTTTCCATTAACTAAGCCAGATGGTTGTTAAGTGAGTCCTGCCCCATTTTACGAACTTCTTGCCATGATTGTTAAGTGAATTGCTGCTGTTCTTACATTAGCAAACTGTGGTTAAGTGAATCTGGGTTCCCCTTTGACTTTGTGAGAAATTTGCAAAAAACGATCACGTGACCAGGTGATTTATGACAACCATCATAAACACGAACTACTTCCCAAGCATCTGAATTTTGATCATGTGTCCCTGGGTGAGAATGGTCACAAGTTGCTTTTTCAATGCTGTGGTAACTTAATGGTCACTAAATGAATGGCTGTAAGGTGAGGACTGTCTTTAATCGAAGAAAGGTCAATTGACTCCCCCAAAATAAGACCCTGTCTTATATTTTTTGCCACCTAAAACAGGCACCAGGTCTTATTTTCAGGGGAAGTCATCCACTGACTAACCTCACTTGTGCGCATCACCCTGGCCTCCTTTTCACTGTCAGAGGCCTTCAGAAACTTCTTCTGCAACTAGCAAAGCTTTCCTGAAGGCCTCAGCAGCTGATAAAAGAGCTCCAGATCAATCCAGAGCTTTGTTGTTAGCTACAGAGGCCTTCAGGAAAGCCTTGCCAGCCTTGCTAATTGCAGAAGAAATGGGTTGGCAATGCAACAGGTGTCAAGATGTGTGAAGCCTGGCTACAACTGTCCAAAGGTAAGTAGTAAGGCACCTTCCCACACACCCATCCCCATCCTAGCTTCATTTTTACCCATGCATTCTGGAGTGGGCGGGGTCTTAGGGTTTATTTTGGGGATAGGGCTTATATTGGGTGCAGGTGTAAAAATCAAGCTAGGACTTACTTTCAGGGGAGGTCATATTTTCAGGGAAACAGGGTAGTCCTCTCTATCTAATAAGGTCCCCACTCTGTTTTTAAAGAAGTTCTGAGGTCAGCACTCGAGGCTTTCAAAGGCTGTCCCTTAAAATGAACCCTAACCCTGGATTTTACCTTTGTTGTCATGCCAGATACGCACTTTGCAGAGATCGCCGAGACTGAAGATGTCAGAAAAATAGAAGACATCCAGCTGGTTCCTTTCAAACTTGTTGGATTTGTTCGATTCCTTCAGGGCCAAGGTCCCACTGTCCCCGTTCTCTCCCCAAATAATCATGGAGACGTTGGCATCTGTTCCAGCACCTGCAGGGAAGCCATGGGAGAAATGACTATCAGAAGACGTCTTTGGAGCAATGGTGGGATGCTGCCGGTTCGGACTGGTTCATGCGAACCGGTTGTTCTAATGATCAGCTGGCCCTGCCCACTCATCCTGCCCTATCCTGTCCTTTATTTCCTGCTTTGTAGCTCATCTCAGTCATGCGGCACAGCTGATTTCTTCCCTCCTCTCATTGTTCTACCATTGCTGACTTGGAAGGTAAGCAGCTGAGCTTCTAATTGCCCCATTTTCAGCACTGCGCGCAAGCGCCTTAGGCACCTGCGCACATAAAGCACGCGTACGTGTGCAAAGAATGAGCTCACCAAACCAGTTGTTGAACTGGCAGCATCCCACCACTGCTATGGAGCCTCTCCAATAATCCAGGTTGTCCCAAAGGTGCTTTTCCAAAAGGCAACTGGAAATGCTTAGTTATTTGTTTCTTCCTTGAAATGAAGCTTCCTGGATGAAAAGCGAAACCTTTTCAAAGAAAACAAACAAGCAAACAAACAAGAAAGTCCAGTTCAGAAGTGGGTATTCAGCAGGTTCTGACCAGTTCTGGAGAACCGGTAGCGGAAATTTTGAGTAGTTCGGAGAACCAGCAAATCCCACCTCTGACTGGAGATTTTTCAGTATCCTTCCCCTGCCATGCCCACCAAGCCACGCCCACAGAACCGGTCATAAAAAAAAATTGAATCCCACCACTGATCCAGTTGCCTTTTTTGGAAAAGCATCTTTGGGCATCAGAAGATGTTCGTGCTGGATGAGGGAGCTGCAAGTCTACAGGCAGAAATAAACAGGGTAGGCTATTCTACATTTTCATGTCGAATCCACCAAGGGTTTATGCACCGTCTAGTTGCCCATTGTGGACTGTTGATATAATTCTTGTCTGATAATTAATGATGAAGGCGGCTCTGTACATTTGAGCAGGAGATTGGACAAGTAAGTCTCCCTCAGAGAAGAAAACCCCCGAGGCAACCCTGCATGAAACAGATATTGAGGGCCTTGCTAGCTTCATGTGAATTTAGACTGGATAGTTTTCCTCTTGGTTCAAGACCTATCCAGTCTCTTAGCTTCAGCCCAGGTCAATCTGAAAAAGCTGCTGTCCAAAGGTGGCAGGTCAAAATTAAGTTATCTCCCTACTGATTTCTTCCCTGCTGCTCAGCAACACCCCAGGAGCAGCTTTCAGAGATATAAAGGATGATAGCAACCATATCCTCTGCTATTACAGGTCCATCCAACTAGTTAAAAATGTAAATCCTTCTTCTGCTTCTCCTTCTCCTCCTTCTCCTCTCTTCTTCTTCTTCCTCTCCTCCTTCTCTTCTTTTTCTTCTTTCCCTCCTCCTCCTCCTCCTCCTCCTCATCTTCTCCTTCTTCCTCGTCTTCTTTCTCTTCTTCTTCCCCTTCTCCCCTTTTTCCTCTTCTTTTTCTCCTCCTCCTCCTCTTCTTCTTCCTCTCCTCCCCCTCCCCCTCTTCTTCTTCCCCTTCTTCTCCTCTTCTCCTCACCTCCTCCTCCTCTTCTTCCTC
>BLBF01000010.1:2996233-3011909 GCA_015471245.1 Laticauda colubrina
CTTCCTCCTCCTCTTCTTCCTTCTCCTTCTCTTCTTTTTCTTCTCCTCTTCCTCTTCCTCTTCTTCCTCTCCTCCTCCCCCCTCCTCCTCTTTCTTCTTCTCCCCCATCATAATCACCATCACTTAGGACAGTACCATCTGAGAAATGCAGAACCCCACTGTAGAGTCTCATGAATTATTATGAAGCCCCCATTCCCATTTCCAGTAATAGCTGATCATTTGTTTCTGGGGAGCTCCAAAATAGGGCAGGAATGGGACAGCTAGGAAAGCAGTGGGTCCAACGGCTGAAGAATAAGTTGCCATTTTGCTGCTCCAATCTCTTAGCAATAAACTTTTAGATTTCATCTGGAAGGAACAGAGGGAAGTAGGGAGCAACTGGCTTAACCTAAGTAAGCATCAGGAACGAACAGGATTATAAACTGTGTTTGCAGAACAAGGTGAAGTAAGGACCAAATGAACCAACTTTCTGGATTCTTGCAGGACCCTAAAATGAAAGTCAAACTAGAACATTATAAATGCACAAAATTGAAGTAAAACTGGAACATTATGAATGCATTTGCTGAAAGTAACTGTAGCCTATAAAAGAAGAAGTGGAGATTTAATGCTTGAGGAGAGAATCTCGACCTTTTCAAATCACTTTCAATTTTTACATCATTTGATAAGCACTGTCAATATTTGAGATTAGTATCTGTCAATATTTCAACTGTGAGCTGGAGCAAAATATATCCTCCAACCCATCCAGAGGACTTAAGAGAAAAATCCCTGAAAAATTCCAATCTTACTTGGGTACTGAGATCTCTTCCAAACTTTGATATATCCTTAGTTTTATATCAGGTTTTATCTAAAGCAAAATTAGAAAACCTCTAAGAAGGCCCCAAAGCATTTGGATAAATTTATCAAGGGCTATTTGCATTTTCCAAAAATCATGCTGGTTTTGCTTCTAAAGATAATACACAGGTAGTCCTCAACTTGCAACCACAATTGTGCCCAAAATTTCTGTTCTGAAGTGAGACAGTTGTTAAGGGAGTTTTGCCCTATTTTACCACCTTTCTTTGCCACAGTTGTTAAGTGAATCCCTGCAGTTGTTAATTTAGTCACGGTTGTTAAGTGAATCTGGATTCCCCCTTTGACCCTGCTTGGGACACAGCAACCATCACAAATTAATTGATTGATTGATTGATGGATTGATTGATTGATTAATTATTTTTTATTTATTATTTTGTCAAGCGATTATTAGATAACAGGTATAAGTATAAACATGGTTATGAATACATGAAATGCATACGAATAAGAAAAAAAGAAACAATTGGACAGGGACTGTAGGCACGTTGGTGCGCTTATGCATGCACCCTACAGCCTCTTAGGAAAGGGGTGAGGTAATAGTAGACAGTTTAAGGTTAAAGTTTTGGGGGGTTGGGGAGAAACCACAGAATTAGGTAGAGTATTCCAGACATTGACCATTCTGTTGCTGAAGTTGTATTTCCTGCAATCAAGTTTGGTGCGGTTTACCTTGAGTTTGTATCTTTTGTATGCTCTTGTATTGTTAGGGTTGAAGCTGAACCAGTTGCCCAGTGGTTGAGTTTTGATCACATGGTCAAGGGGATGCTGCAATAGTTGTGTGAAAAACGGTCATAAGTCACCTTTTCCAGTGCTGTTGTAACTTTTTAAAAAAAAGATGGCGACAGCGGCTGCATGTGTTTGCAGATGGTACTCCGAAGTGTTGTACAGAGAGGTTTTTGAAGAAATTGGATTGTAGAGATTGGTATGTGGAAGTGGAAGAGTGTATAGAGGGAAAGGCAAGAAAGAGACAAGCTTGATAAACTAACAGTGAGGCTGGAATTTGTTGAAGAAACAGAGAGGTGAAGAAACTGATAGGCCAACAGCTGGTAGATTGGAATGGTCGGAAAATGATGTCAGAGTATATTCATGAACTGGAATAGAGCATGGCAACAAGGTCAGCCAATGAATAGGCATAGCAACTAAGTCAGCCAATGAGAACTGTTTGGAAACTGAAACTAAAAGTAGCCTCGGCGTGGCTGTGTTAAGCTCTGTGACTCTGCAGCTTTGTTGAGCTCTGAGTCTGTCTATTGAAATGAAACTGCTTCTCTCCTTTGCTTGCCTGCTGAACTGAAGTAAAACTGATGTCTCTTTCTGTGTGCTACTGAAGTTACTTGCAACATGTTTCTTTCTGAGTTTGCTCCATGTTGGAGAAATCTACACTGGTTTGTAAAATCTACTTATTATGTTCATAAAGATGTTAAATGAAGCATCAGCCACCTGTGTTTATTTTTCCGGCGCTGAATTAACACTGCAAAACTCTGAATACTGACTGTTGGAAGATAATGGACACTGCAAATGGAGCCGAGCTGGGCCTCCTGGAGTGAGGAGGAGTGCTGCAGGAGTAATACCTCCTTAAAAAACCTTGGTCCAGCTGGCCTGGCGAGTAGCACCTCGTAAGGGCCCCTTTCCAGGGTTACAGGAAAAGATGGCCAACAGATTTTGAAGGCGGAAGAGGGCTTTATGCCCCAACAGCAGATAAAATGGTAGAAGCATCTTCCAGGAGAAGGGAAACTCTGATTTCAAACCTCCACTGCCTTGTGGCTATAACTATTATTGGAAAAGGCTTCAGGAATCAACCTCGAGGCAAAATCCAGAGCCGGAGTCCCGGAAGCAGTTCGTGACTGTGTACAATCATGTTCTGGTAACTCCTGCAATGCAGCTGCAACTGATCATATCGGCTCTGCTGTTCCATTAGACTATTTCAATCATGTGGAGAGAGGGGAAATCTGCTGCTTGGATAACAGTTTATCCTCCATATTTGTTAGGAATGTAAGTCATCTAACAGCTATTTGGGTTGGAAATATATAAACCAGGATAGACATTTTAATACTGGCCCTTTAAGAGAATACTAAATCTGTAATTGGGTGTGGTTACTCAAACGGTCATAAGATGGAGCCAGAAACCTGGGTTGTTTAGTCTCAGGAAGTCTCAGAAGAGAGTGTGAGTGAGTCTCTGTTTCCTTCTGTTGGAACAGTTTTGCTGTTCCTCCCTTTTTCCTTATTGACTGTTATTTTTGGATTTGATGTAAGTCTGTTACTGAACTGTTTTTGATACTGGATTTTGATATTGGAATTATCCCTGAAATGAACACTGACCGATTTAACTGTGCTTGACTTGGACGGCTTGTTTTGAACTTTGCTTTAAACCTTTCTGGAAGTAAATATCAGTGTACAGTGTATCTGTGTGCTGTGTGTGTATTATTCAAACACTACTCTCAATATGTCTCCCTGTATGCGCTCATTCTCCTAACGGGGAATTACCTCAACAATATTAAATTACCCAGGCCTCATGCTCTGGTGTTGTGGTTTACCGGCAGCAGGTGCGGATGGCTGAGGTCTCGGAGACCGAGGATGAGGGGCCTGTATGTGATGCAGGGATGGGGCCAGGACCATCAGGGAATGGAGTGCTGCCTTCAGAGATTGTGGAGGCTGGCAGCAATGATGAAGATTTTCCTGAGGGGCCTGTGCCAAGTGTGTGTGTGTGCAGGGCTGCTTGAAGGAAAGAGCAGCTGCAGCAGCACGGGCAAGGTAAGGCTGCAAGGTAATGGTCCCTCTCTTAATAGATAAAAGCCAGCTGAGAAACTGGAGTTCTTTGCAGGAAGCAAAGAAGTTCTTGCACTTCAAGCCTTGTGAAAGTTCGGACTATCTTGGCTTGTGTTTGAAACTTTTTGTTTGGAATATTTTTTGGCAACTTAATTTAGTGCTTTTGGCAGCCTTGCACAACCTTGGCAAGGCTTGTTCTTATCAGAGACAATTAGTGTTAATAACCTTTTAACTATGAATTAATGAAATTCGCAGAGAGGCATTAAAAGGTTTTGCTTTTATCTCTGTTTCGTGTTTGTTTCTTTGGAACAAAGTTTGGCTCAGAACATCTGGAGTGGACACTCCAGCTTTGCATACAGCATTGAAACAACATGGGAAGTGGCAGTTATCGGTTTCATAGTATGATACCATTGTCTCTTGAGATGGAAGGATGCCAATTCATGTAACTTCGAACAGTGACTAAACAAATGTCCTGTAAGCAGGGTCGCCTTCACAGCATTATGGGCCCTGGGCAAAGCAGTGTACTGGGGCCCCTTCAACAACTACTCACAGGAATAAAAATGTAAATGGTCGATAAAATTAAACATATATTTGCATGTTAGTATTAATAACAAAATGCAATAAAAAGTAATAAGTATATTGCTGTATTTGTAGGATACAAGGTGCATTGAAGGGTTAACATACAGAGATTAGTATGGGGCTCCTATGCTTGTGGGGCTTACAGGCAAGTGCCCATCAGGCCCATACTGTTAAGACAGCCCTGCCTGTAAGTCAAGGACTACCTGTAACCTGCGGTAGCAATAGAATTGTGGACGAGAGTTTTGAGTTACCATGTATTCCCAATAGGAACGTACCTCCGATATTGCTGGTTTTCACCTGAATAACATACATTGTCTCTTCCATCATCAGCTCATCGTTGATCATAGCTGCAATCTCACACTCGAGAGTCAGATTGTCCCCCCACTGCTTGGAGAGCCAGTCACTGTAGGTGAACGTGGCAACTTCTTGAGTGGACAAATTCTTCATTGTGACCTAGGAAAAACCACCAACCGAATGAGTTCCAGCTGAATGAAACTATGCAACCAAGATGATTAGGGGACTGGAGGCTAAAACGTATAAAGAACCGTTGCTGGAATGGGGTATGTCTAGCTTAATGAACAGAAGGATGTGGGGTGACATGATGAGCAGTTTTCCGATATCTAAGGAGCTGCCACAAAGAAGAGGGAGTCAATATATTGTCGAAATCAATTGAAGGGAGAACATGAAGCAATGGATGGAAACTAATCAATGTTGTGGCCTGCCAGAGGCCAGTGGAGCTGGTGGCAGACTCAGACAGTGAGGAAGTTGGGGAGAAACATGGGCCAGCAAGTGCTCTGCGTTGGAGGCAGAAACGGAGCCAGGGCCGTCTGACTGTTATCAGTTGCCTTTGGAATCGGACATCAGTGGGGCAGAAGAATAGCTGGAGCCTGTTCCCAGTGTGCACATGTGCAGAGCTGCCAGAAGAAGGGAACAGTTAAGGAACAAGGATCGACTCGGGAGTAAAGGCTCCGGTGGACGGTGAATGGCCCCTTCCATAGGGAATAAAGAGGAGCAAAAGGGGGAGTGGTGTTTGCAGAAGACAATTAGTTCAATTCATTAGGGTGAAGATCTGTTCCTGACTTCTTGTCAAGTAATTGCTGCTACAGTGTGGCATTTGAAAGATACTGGCCTGACAACTCTCCAAGCCAGATAAAGTTCTGTAGTTGTGAAATCTCATGAAGGACTATTTGCCGGGACTTTGTTATCTAAATAAAAGGGGTTTTATTGGGATGAGGAGTCTGCTTCATGATCTTGGGAAGCCTAGGTCAGAACAATCAAGGACAGAACCAATCTAGAAATAAAGAGAAATTTCCTGACAGTGAGAAGAATTAATCAGTGGAACAGCTTCCCTCTAGAAGTTGTGGGTGCTCCATCACTAGAGGTTTTTAAGTAGAGAATGGACAACCATTTGTCTGAAATGGGATAGTTTTCTATCTGAGTAATGGGTTAGACTATAAGACTTCCAAGGTCCCTTCCAACTCTTGTTATTCTGTTATTCTGTTCTATGGCAAGGATGTACTCTCAAAGAAATTGAGGATACAGGTACTCCTCAACTGAACAATCATTCATTCAGTGACTGTTCAATGTTACAGCACTGAAAGCAGTGGCTTATGACCATTTTTCACACTTATGGCCATTGCAGCCTCTCCATGCTCACAGGATCAAAATTCAGGCACTTGGCAACTGGTTCATATTTATGATGGCTGCAGTGTCCCCGGGTCATCCAATCACTTTGTGCAAAACCTTCTGAGAAGCAAAATCAATGGGGAAACCAGGTTCACTTAACGACCGTATGATTCACTTAACAATTGTAGTGAAGTTGAAGAAAAAAACAGGAAAGCCCAGTCGCCTCCTGAAAAAAGCACCTTTGGGATGACTTAGGGCCGTTTTTCACAGTTACGACCATTCCAGCATCCCCAAGGGTCACGTGATTGGAATTTGGATGCTTGGCAACTGGCTTGTATTTATGACAGTTGCAGTGTCCCTGGGGTCACGTGATCCCCTTCGGCAACCTTCTCACAAACAAAGTCAACGGAGAAGCCAGGTTCACTTAACAGCCAGATTATGTTCTCACTGAGACTTCCTGAGACCATAACAATCACTCGCTTAGTCCCAAACCCCTCTTTTTATTTCAATGGCTGTGAATTATATGCATTAATGGCCCATAATGAGTCCCAAACAGTGAATAGTCCAGCAGAAATCTGTCACAGTCCCTCAGGATAATATTCTGATAAGCACCCACCTTTATCTCCCTTGAAATGCTGCCAACGACTAAATTGCCAATTAGATGTTCTACAAAGTCAAATGGCGCACAAAGTCAACACGGAGCTTCAGAGTTTAAAACGACCAGAACGAACAAAGTTGCTTCCTGCAAAAGTTCATGTCTCTTTGCTCCTCCTTTATGTCTTATGGGAGGGGCCAATCATCTCCAAGTCTTACTCCTGAGTCACCCCTTTTGTCTTAACTGTTCTTGTCTTCTGGCAGCTCTGCGCAAGTGCACACTGGGAACAGGCTCCCTCTGTTCCTCTGCCTCATTGATGTCAGATTCTGGAGGCTCCGGAGTCAGCACATAACTCCTAGATGGCCCTGGCTCAATCTCTGTGTCAGATGCAGGACCCTCGTCCGAGCCCTCCCCATACACCAGAACTGGCCTATGTTCCTCCCCACTGTCCGAGTCTGCTGCCAGTTTCTCAGCGCTCTGGCAAACCAAAACAGGCTATTAATGGCAGTGATTCATTTAATAACAGAGGCAAGAAAGGTTACCTCACTGAACAACAGAAAGGTTGGGGTCAGTGGCGGTCATAAGTCGAGGACGACCTGTATTGTCACAGACCTGAAATGAGGGAAGTTCAGATTGGTGTTCCGTGTATCTGCCTAGCAACCAGAATGATCAGGCCGAAGCTTTAATTAGCTTCCTTATCTTTACTTAACACTGGTTGTGCTAAGTAAGAGGAGGTGCTATTTAAGGTGCCGGTGGTCACTCTCTCATAGTAGGCTAACAAAATCTCTAAGTCCTGTGCAGTGGTGGGATACAACTGGTGTAACAACTGTTTGGTGAGTGTGCGCTTTGCGCGTGTGTACGTTTCAAAAACACTCATTTTCAGCTCTAAAACTTACCTTCTGCTGCAGCACCAATGAGTAAAACAGCTGATGCGTGGCAATCCACTGTGCCGCGCGAATCACCTGGGCTGAAAAATACAGAAACATAGGACAGACTAGGGCAGGGGCGGGTGGGTGGGGTCCACTAATTTCCAGAACTACTGGTTCACCCAAACCGGTCCATACTGGTTGAATCCCACCCCTGGTTCTGTGGAAAGTTACACTCGCTCCCTTTCTCCCTGAACTGGTCCAACACACCAGGAGTCTCTCTCTCTCTCTCTCTTCTCACACAGGAAGTCCTGGAAGGTGCATTCACTTTCTTTCAGCAGCACACACACATGCACACACATGCTCAGAAGGTGCTGCAGATTCCAAGAAGAATTCTGATAATTTCCAGACAGGATTCAGGAGTGCAGGCTATCAGCAGCTGACCGGCAGGGAGATGAATCTGCCACATCTATTCATCTCCGTCCCCTGCCTTTTATCCTCAGAGCTTGGGTGAGGCTTTGCTAGCAATGGTGATTCTTCTGTTCCAAGGATCAGCCCATAGATTTTCACTGCTCTCCTCTCCTCTGCTTTCTGCACATTTGTGCATCAGGCACTGGACTCAGTTCCTCCTCTTCTTCATCAGCCACCTCCAGATCTGGGGAGCTGTTGTGACTCTCCATCTGAGGGTTGATGGATTAGGTTCTGCCTTTATCTCTGACAGCTCCATTCCTTCTTGCCCCTCAGAGATCTTAAGTTGCCTTAATGCTGGCCTGATTCCCACACTGCCTCCTCATTTGATTTGGCTGCCAAAGGGGCCAGTGGCTGACAGGCCACAACAGTATGACTTGTGGATTTCAACTCCCATAATTCTTGAGCCAGCTATGCTTGCTCAGAAATTCTGGGAGTTGAAGTCCACAAGTCATAAACGAGCTATGGTTCATCACCTCTGGTTAAATGATAGATGGAGAGTCAACAGCAGAATAAATCAGCAATTCAGGGTTAATATTGGGCTGGTTCCATCTTTGTTAAAAATAGTCATTTGACAACTTCCTTAAAGGCTAGATAAACCTATCTAGTACTCCAGTACTAGAGTACTCCATACAGTACTCCAGAAATGTCTCATCCTCTAAGTCATCTACAGGTAGTCCTTGGCTTACAACAGTTCATTTAGTGACCGTTCAAAGTTACAACAGCACTGAAAAAAAGGAACAAGACTGTTTTTCACACTATTGTAGCATCGATAAGATCCTGAGGTCAAGTGTTTGGTAATTGGTTCATATTTGTGACAGTTGCAGTATCCTAGGGTTATGTGATGGTCTTTTGAAACTTCTGACAAGCAAAGTTCATGCAGAAGCCAGATTCACTTAACAGCTGTGTTACTGACTTGACCACTGCAGGGATTCACTTAATAGGGGTGGCAAGAAAGGTCATAAAATGGGGCAAAATTCACTGAACGACAGAAATGTTGGGCCCAATTGTAGTCATATGTTGAGGACCACCTGTATTGGGCAAATAGAATGTAGTCACCTTTTTTTGCTGTTGCTCTTAAGTTCTCCCTCCTATTGATAAGAAACAGTCCTCTCTGGTCTTACGGTTCCAACCTGCTTAAAATAATAATGTTCTCTCTTCCCTTTGTCCTAGATCAGGGGTTGGCAGCCCATGGCTCTGGAGCCGCATGTGGCTCTTTCATCCCTCTCCTGCAACTCCTTGTCACCAGTCGGTCTCTCAATTGATAGGGCTTTTGGTTAGGATAGGTAGAGCAAAAAGCATGCTAAGCTAGGAAGAGACACTATGGTAGGGAAACCAGACTTCTGGCCAGCTCTGGGGGTTTCCGGTTAGGACCTGTGTAGCTCTGTCATGCCCCTCTTGGAATCTGATTCCGAGGGAGAGGTGGAACAGCCGACAGGGAGTGGGAGTGTGGCTCCAGTGACTGTGGAGGAAACTGAGGAAGGGCACAGTCCAACTGGGCATTCAGAGGAAGGCCCAGGTGCACCGCCTCTTCATCCTAGGGCACACAGGGAGGAATGAATAAGGGAGCAACATGAGTTGCGTGGTTTACGGGGGAGGAAAGGGCCCTGATCCCCTTCATTGGCTGCAGCTGGGAAGACTGTTTTAAAGGGACTTTACCTATTTTTGTGACTTGTTGCTTTTATGCCATGGCCCAGGTCATCACAAGGTCTTTGAGTGTTTAAAGTTGCCGGCCCCTATCCTAGATGACAGGAACTTCATATAAAACAGTATGCAACTACACAAGAAGCCTCACAGTTTTACAACTAGAAGATATTTCTGCAGCAGTTCTAGCTGCATAGGTTCCCCTTACCCTTCTGTTAGCTCTGTCTCTTTCAAAGAGGTCTTTGAGCTTAATAGACTGATACAAAATATAATGTAGACATATATAACCATTGGATGACAGCATATAATATTGATGGAATAAATTGCAGGATAATTAATAATTGATAAATAGATAAGCATATGTTAGTTTGACAATGTGAGATTGATATAAATTGTGAGCAATGTTATGAAAGGATTGCACAAAAGTTTCTAAACCAACTGACACACTGTATGTACAAAATAGAAGATGGTCCAAGGTCCCTTCCAACTCTGTTATCCTATTGTATCAGAATAACACCAATGGGCTTAAAATGGAAGAGACAGAATGGCTGATTACTTTTCTTTTCTACCTTCTGCAACTGTCTCCAGATTTCTTCCTTTCCCTCTTTTTATTGATTCCAGTGAGTCAGATACAATTTAAGTGATTTCTAGAAGAAAGAGGGACACACACACTCACACTCACACACACACAGACACACACACAGAGACACAGAGAGAGAAATAGAGACAGAGAGAAGGGAGGAGAAGGAGGAGGAGGGAGAGAAGGAAGAGGAGGAGGAGGAGGAGGAGGAGAGAGATAGTTTTCAATTCTGCAAATACAGTATGTATCTCTCCTTTTCAACTGACATACTCTCCTTTTCAACTGTTTCTGTTTGGTCCTCTTTAAAGTGTTAGGAAAGAAAGGATGCAAAGATTTACCTGGGAAAGCTAATGAGGGCAGAGTCCCCTCAGAAAGATCTTTTTCTCAAATATTGCATTAAGGAGCACCAGAATATTCTAGGCTGTGGTCTACCTGGGGAACTCAGAAGAAGAAACATAAATACCTCCACATTGCTTTTCAAGGAAAAAATATCTAGATGCAACCAGTGAGTTATTGGCACCTCGCTGGCATTTAGAACATTCTTCACAGGATTAGAGGATTACAGTTTAGGAAAAACTAAGATTTTAAAACAAAATGGTTTAATACTCATCTGCACAGAGTGCACAGCCAGAAAATGGAGTCGTCATTCATGCATTCATTTCCTGGACAGCTCTGTATCTTCACTGCATTTATGATGGAAAAATCAACACACCAAGAGAATTTCCAATACAGGTAGTCCTTGACTTATGTTGACAATTGAGCCCAAAATTTCTGTTGCTAAGCTAAGTGAGAAACTAGCTGAGTGAGTTTTGCCCTATTTTTTTTTGCCACAGATGTTAACTGAATCATTGCAAGTTGTTAAGTTAGTAACACTTATTAGCATACGCACCAAGACAAATTCCTTGTCTGTCTAATCCAGTGGTGGGATTCAAAATTGTTTACTACCGGTTCTGTGGGCGTGGTTGGTGGGCATAGTAGCCTGGTGGGCATGGATATGTGGTCAGGTGACTGGGTGGGTGTGGCTATTTGGTAATGTGATGGGGGGGTCAGGTAGAAACTCACTTTCTGGAGCAGGGGGTTGGACTAGATGACCTCCGAGGTACTTTCCAGACATGGATTGCTGTGCTGTTTCAAAGCATCCTCTGAAGCTGTGTCTCGTGCCAAGGCTTGTGGGCCTTCCTTCCTCTCCTTTTTTCCTCCCTCCCTCCTTCCCTCCTTCTCTCTCCCTCTCTCTCTCTTTCTTTTAATCTTTCTTTCTTTTCCTTTTTTTTCTTTCGCAGCACCCCCCACCCCCCGTGCCCCGCTTTTGGCCTAGTGGGCCTCAGGGAAGCCTCCTGGGTGCTAAAAAAAATAAGCATTTTGAGGGTAAGTACAACAGCAAGGGGGGAATCAGCTGTGCTGTGTGATTTAGATTAGCTAGAAAGCAAGAAATCTGACAATTTCCTTCCCATCCAAAAAGACTCTGCCCTCATTAGCTTTCCCAGATAAATCTTTGCATCCTTTCTTTCCTAGCACTTTAAAGAGGACCAAATTAGCTTTCCAGCTAATCTAAATTGTGCAGCACAGCTGATAGTTGGAACAGCTGATTGTTGGAAATACTGGTTGGTTCAACTGGTAGCATTTTTTACGACCAGTTCAGTTGAACAGGGCCAAACTGGTAGAATACCACCACTGGTCTAATCACATTTGGCCAATAAAGAATTCGTTCATTCATTCATTCACCGTTGTTAAATCAATCTGGCTTCCCCATTGACTTTGCTTGTCTGAAGGTCACCAAAGGGGATCACGTGACCCCAGAACACTGCAACTGTCATAACTACAAGTCAGTGGCCAAGCACCTGAATTTTATTTACCTGACCATGGGAATGCTGCAATGGTCATCAGTGTGAAAAATGATCATATGTCACTTTTTTCAGCGCTGTAGTAACTTTGAACAGTCACCGAATGGTGCTTTTTCAAGAGGCAACTGGACACTCTTGGTTTTTCCTTGAAGACATTTTGCTTCTCATCCAAGAAGCTTCTTCAGTTCTTCATAACAACTGCAGCTTCTTCAGAACTGTGTTTGTGTGTGCCTGTGTGGGTATCAGAGATGGTATTCAGTAGGTTCGGGCCAGTTCTGGAGAACCGGTAGCGGAAATGTTGAGTAGTTCAGAGAACCGGCAAATCCCACCTCTGACTGGCCCTGCCACCATCTATTCTCTGCCTCCCGAGTCCCAGCTGATTGGCTGGGTTGTCTTTGGTTGCCCTGCACAGGAGAATGGAGCTGGAAAGTAGGTTAGTGGGGCGGGGAGGAAATGGGATGATGCAGTTTCCCTCCCCCAGAGTGGAGTGGGAATGGATATTTTACAATATATCCTTCCCTTACCATGCCCACCAAGCCACACCCACAGAACCAGTAGTAAAAAAATATTAATCCCACCACTGGTAGGTAGGTCTGTGTGCATGTGCTTTCCTGTCTGCATAGATGCAGTTCTAAAATCAAAATAATTGGTTAACAAAAGTGAACATGAACTGAGTTTAAATGCTCCTTTCTAAAATTGCAGGCATTGAAAACTGTTTTGAATATCTACCTCCCCACACCAAATATGGAGCATTCTTTTGAAAAGTCCATAGTAACTATGTTTTCCCGAAGGAGATTCCTACCCACCCACTCAAAAATGTGGATTTGTGATGGATACCAGGTGCCCTGGCACATTGCCAGCATGCTTTTCTCATAACATCTAATAGCAGAGTGTCCATTGAGGGAAATTATATGTTACACTTGGCTTTCTTTCTTTCTTGCTTTCTTTCTTTCTTTCTTTTTGGACAGTCACAGATCTCCTTGCTCTTCCTTTCTCCCAAGATAAGGGAGGGAAAAAAAGAGGAAAGGTTACCAAACTGTATCCCTTTGCCAAGAAGAGAAGATAAATTTCTCTTCTGCCTGTTTCCAAGTCCTCAACCACAATAAATGGAATATATTTAGACGGCCTCCGAAGGAGGAGCCCACTGGAATGAGGAGCACAGTCATTTCGATGGTGTTGATTAAAACATTAGTACATCTTCAGCACAACAGATGGAGCCAGGCAGGACTGGTCCATTTCCTGTCTCACCAGCCAGAAAAAGAAAATTGTTCTATCGCTTGAGTCAAGATTTTTTCTTCAGGAACTCAAGGCGGCATATGTCAATGGATGTTCTCAGTCCTCCAGTCAGGGGTGGGATATTTTTTATTACCGGTTCTGTGGGCATGGCTAGGTGGGCATGGCCATGTGACTGGGTGGGCGTGGTTTCTTCCTCCTCCTCCTCCTCCTCCTCCTCCTCCTCCTCCTCCTCCTCCTCCTCCTCTTCTTCTTCTTCTTCTTCTTCTTCTCTTCCTCCTCCTCCTCTTTTTCCTCCTCTTCCTGCTCCTGCTCCTGCTGCTGCTGCTGCTGCTGCTGCTGCTGCTCCTCCTCCTCCTCCTCCTCCTCCTCCTCCTCCTCCTCCTCCTCCTCCTCCTCCTCCTCCTCCTCCTCCTCCTCCTCCTCTTCTTCTTCTTCTTCTTCTTCTTCTTCTTCTTCTTCTTCTTCTTCTTCTTCTTCTTCTTCTTCTTCTTCTTCTTCTCCTCTTCCTTCTCTTCCCCCTCCCCCTCCCCTCCCCTCCTCCTCCTTCTCCTTCTTCTTGCAGCATCCCTCCCCGTGCTCCATTTTTTGGCCTCCCAGGAGGTTTTCCTGAGGCCCAGGAAGGCAAAAAAGGGAGCACAGGGGGATGCGCAACCCTCCCCCTTCCGGTGTGAAGCAGTAAGACAGCGAGGGGGATCCCAGCACAGCTAATCGTCGGAACTGCTGATGGTCGGGAGGAAAAAAAGCTGTTTTACTACCAGTTCAGCCGAACGGTAGCATTTTTTACCACTGGTTCACTCCAACCAGGCTGAACCAGTAGAATCCCACCATTGATCCAGGTAATGTTTGTCCCAAAGATGCTTTTTCCAAGAGGCAACTGGACTTTCTGGTTTTTCTTTGAGGATGTTTCATTTCCCATCCAAGAAGCTTCTTCAGCTCTGACTGGATGGTTTATCTGCATTTAAAAGACACAGGCCACTCTTTTGAAGACAGCAAAGTCCACATTTTGGACAGAGAGGAAGGCTCGTTTGAAAGAGGGGTCAAAGAGGCCATCTATGTCCAAATTGAACAGCCCTCTCTCAACAGAGGGGAAAGCATATGAGATCATCTATTTCCAGTCTACAACACAGTCCTTGCAGCAATTCCAAAAAGGCTCCAGTGGTGGGATTCATTTTTTTTTTTAACTACCAGTTCTGTGGGCGTGGCAGGGGAAGGACACCGTAAAATCTCCAGTCAGAGGTGGTATTTGCCAGTTCTCCGAACTACTCAAAATTTCCGCTACTGGTTCTCCAGGACTGGTCAGAACCTGATGAATACCACCTCTGCTCCACTCCCATTTGGACATAGATAAACCTCCAGGTGCTTCGACGACCCTCTAAAAGGATGCAAATGACCAGCTGTCTCCAAGGAATATAAAGCCTTCCATTCCCCACTGTTCAGTCAGAGCTGAGGAAGCTTCTTGGATGAGAAGCAAAATGTCTTCAAAGAAAAACCAGAAAGTCCAGTTACCTCTGGGAAAAAGGCACCTTTGGGTCAAGGCTGCATTGATACCAGCTCCTCCTCCCATTTTCCTCACAACAACAACCTCCTCATTGTGGAAGAGTGAGGGACTTGGCCTCAAAGTAACTGAGGGAGCTTCCATGACTGAGAATACACCTGAAACTAAGGTGATCCTCAGGGCATGGATAAACCTCCAAGTGGCCTCAATGACTCTCAGAGGGATAATTAATGACGAAAGGACTGCCAAGAATATATAAATCCTTCCATCTTACCATCAAGTCAGAACTGAAGAAGCTTCTTGGATGAGAAGCAAAATGTTTTCAGGGAAAAACAAAGAAAGTCCAGTTACCTTTTGAAAAAACACCTTTGGGACAAACATGACCCAGATGACTGAAAACGTCCACAGTCACATGAAACTAAGTTTCCCCAGTCCAAGACCAGTACCTTCCAAACTACACATACATATATCTATGCATACAAATTCACAGTGAACTTGGTCTTGGAAATCTTTGCCAGATGAATAAATGAAGAACAAGGTTTTTTTTCTCACATATATATTCCAGAGATAACCTTTTGAGAAGAGGGGGATTTGGAGAATTCAGGTCTGAAAGTTTGTGTGTCCCTATTTATTTGCATATTTAATTTACACACCACTGACTCCAGCTTAGATCAGTTTAGTCAACTGTGTTTGTTGATGAACTCATTTATGTCCCATCTTTTGTATAGGAGCTCAAAGTGATGTACATGATGTTCCCTCTTCCTATTTCTCTCCACAATAGCTTGTAGCAATAGCAGAAAGATTGAACATGGAAATCTACCATAAACAAAGAAATGATTATCAGTGGTAGATTTTCCCTACCCTGAATTCTGCACCTCCCATTTCCTGCCTCATTACAAATTCAGTTTTTCCTCCTCCTTCTCCTCCTGTAGCTCTTATTTAAAAATGGGGCGACTATGAAAATTGGAAACTATAAATAATGGAGGCATTTAAAAATGATGAAGTGCTCTCTGAGCTTGATGGTTCTCTTGCAGATGTTTCATTACCCAACTAGGTAACATCATCAATGCTAGAAGGGAGTGTGGTTTGTAGGGAGAAAGGAAGGAAGGAAGGAAGGAAGGAAGGAAGGAAGGAAGGAAGGAAG
>BLBF01000010.1:3011919-3068106 GCA_015471245.1 Laticauda colubrina
AAGGAAGGAAGGAAGGAAGGAAGGAAGGAAGGAAGGAAGGAAGGAAGGAAGGAAGGAAGGAAGGAAGGAAGGAAGGAAGGAAGGAAGTGGGAGGAGAAGGACTGTGAGGTTGGTTGGTCAGAAGTTGGTTGTTTTCTTGTAGACATTTCATAACCCAACTAAACAACATCATGAGTGCTAGAAGGGAGTAGGGTTTGCTAAGTAGAGGAGGAGGAGAACTGGGGAATTCTTGGTGCTCTCTGAGGTTGGTGGCTTTCTTGCAGATGTTTCATTACCCAACTAGATAACTTCATCAGTGCTAGAAGGGAGTGGGGTTTGTAGAGAGGGAGGGAGGGAGGGAGGGAGGGAGGGAGGGAGGGAGGAAGGAAGGAAGGAAGGAAGGAAGGAAGGAAGGAAGGAAGGAAGGAAGGAAGGAAGGAGGGACTGTGGGGTCCTTGGTGCTCTCTGAGGTTGGTGGTTTTCTTGCAGATGTTTCATTATGAAACTAAATAACTTCATCAGTGCTGGAAGGGAGTGGGATTGTAGAGAGGAAGGGAGGGAGGGAGGGGAGGAGGAGGAGACTGTGGGATCCTTGATGTTCTCTGAGGTTGGTGGTTTTCTTTCAGATGTTTCATTACCAAACTAAGTAACACCATCAGTGCTGGAAGGGAGTAGGGTTTGTGGAGTGAAAGGAGGAGGACTGGGGAGTTCTTGGGTACTCTCTGAGATGGATGGTTTTTTTTCCAGGTGTTTTATTACCCAGTAGGTAACATCATCAGTGCTAGAAGAATTAAAGAATGGGTATGCTACCTGTTCCAGAAACCAATCTGGGCGGCATCCTGTCCCATCTGTCCTTATTCGCATTTTCTTGAGTGGTGCAATATCCGGAATTTCCATGATAAAAGTATCCTTTTGGCCAATTTCAAATCTGGAAGAGAAGAGATCTTTGCTCAGAACTTATGGTCATCTAATAGGACATCAACCAGAGGCTTTTAAACACATGGGGTTTCTTTGTTTTATGATTTTAGAATTGTAAACCGCCACCTGGGTTGTGTTGGGTGGCTGTAGAAATTGAATAAATAGATAAATACTCAGCTTGCTTTTATGGCTAAAGTGGGACTAGAATTCCCAGTCTCCTGGTTTCTAGACTGGTACCTTAACCACTAGATCCCCATTGGCTAAAAATGTTGCTGATCCCAGCAATAGAGAGCAGGGGCCAGAGTGAGCATTGCCAGAAGCAGGCAAATCTATGTGAGTTTTGTTGGTAGAATTATTTATCTCTGCTCCCGGGTTCTTATACTATGAGGGTATTAAACAGAGGCTGTTGTCCACAAGTCATGAATTGGAAAGCAAGAGGGGTTAAGTTTAATGCACACCAGAGCATAAATCTGAAGAAAAGTCTAATAAATGAAAAGGGAGAAAGTGAGAGAGAAAAAAATGCAGATTAATGGCTTGATCAGGTGCTTACTTGGAAGCCAAGCTCATTCCTCCAGACAATTAGTTCCCCTGGGTGTTTTTTTTTCCCTTGTGTCCACTTATCAATATTTGTGTTGCTGGAGCTATTTCACAGATAATGCTGATTTAAATTAAATTGCCTTATTATCTGAGACAGTTTAAAAAGATGTTCTGGTCAATACATATATCACCTTGCACTACCACTTAATGGGAGGGCAGATTCACTACCTCTCTCTCTTTGCTCCCAGTCTGAAGGTGAATAAACCATATTTTGCTACCTCAACGAGTCCCAAATGACAAGCATCTTTAGGGGTTAAGAGGGGTTTAGGGCTTAGAGCCGCTGTGCAGTGGTGGGATTCAATTTTTTTTACTACCGGTTCTGTGGGCGTGGCAGGGGAAGGATACTGTAAAATCTCCAGTCAGAAGTTGCATTTGCAGGTTCTCTGAACGACTCAAAATTTCCACTACCTGTTCTCCAGAACTGGGCAGAACCTGCTGAATGCCACCTCTGCCCCTGTACTTTTGGCATTGGGATAGGAGAGCCTTACAATTTATTTGCAGGCACTCAATTTCAGCTTAATAAAAACTGAATTGATTTTTAAAAGAGGAATTTTCTTTCCCGAAAGACTCGGCAAGGAAAATCTCAGGAAATCTGTGAAGTCAAAGGAAGATTTGGCAGAACTTCCAATGACTTGCACAGATAGAATGGATTTATGGAAACGAAGGATGCATATATGTAAATATGACTTAAGTTAAATAAGTTATGAAGATGTGTTGTCAATTTTAATGTTTTTAAATTTCAAGAACCAATGTTTTTAACATTTTTAATATTTTGTTTTATGAAGATATTTATGGCATTACAATAGGTCCACCCATTATGAAAAGAAAGACTAAGAGTGACATCATAGCAATGTTCCAATATTTGAGGGGCTGCCACAAAGAAGAGAGGGTCAGTATTTTCTCCAAAGCACTTGAAGTCATTAGAAGAAGCAGTGGATGGAAATTCATCAAAGAGAGAAGCAACCTAGAACTAAGGAGGAATTGAGGGGTCCTTGGTGCTCTCTGAGCTTGCTTGTTTTTCTTGCAGATGTTTCATTACCCAACTAGGTAACATCATCAGTGGTAGTCACTGATGATATTACTTAGTTTGGGTAATGAAAAGTCTGCAAGAAAACAAGAATGCTCAGAGAGCACCAAGGACTCCTCATGTCAACTCTGAGCTACAAACATACTCCTTTATGAGTAAGAAGAAATTCCCTGACAGAACAGTTAATCAGTGGAACAACTTGCCTCCAGAAGCTGTGAATGCTCCAACATTGGAGGTTTTTAACAAGAGATTGGACAGTCATTTGTCTGAAATGGTATATGGTTTCCTGCTTGAGCAGGGGGTTGGGCTAGAAGACCTCCAAGGTCCCTTCCAATCTGTTATTCTTTTGTAAGCCACTCAAAGTCCTTGATACAGAAATGGGCAGCATGTAAATTGAATAAATAAATGAATAAATAAATCTAAAACTGAGTTTGCTACACAACAGTCTTTGTGCTCAGTTCATGCAACCATTTTGTTTGTTTGTTTAATTGATATGCCACCCAAATCACTCTGCAAAGCGATTTCTTTTTTAAAAAAATGTTTCATTAATTTTCCAAAGTTTAAAAATATACAGTAAAACTATGCATTGTTATCAGCATCAAGACATCTTTTACATTTCCTTACGTTTTTCAATATATGGAAACTTATTCCATTACCATTACATCTTACTCTTGTTACAAATCAGTATATTTCATCTTACACTTCAATCTTTTCTATAACATATATACATATTTACATACTTCCTCGTTCTTTTCCTAATTGCCATTTTATTTTATTTTTATTTTTAAACCACTCATACCAGGCATACCAGGATCTATAATATATTGAATCTTCTTTGTCTTTTAATTTCAGCGTTAGCCTCTATACAGTCTATTATTTTCTTTATAACCATGCCCTCTGATGGTATCCTTTTCTCCTTCCAAAGTTGTGCATACGAAATCCTTGCAGCTTTTATGTAATATAATGTACCTATCTTTTTTTACTGAATTTTTGTGTTATTATACCTAATACAAAAAATTCTGGGTTAAATTCAGTTTTCTGATTTATAATTTCCTCTAGCCATTGTCTGATTGTATTCCAGTATTTCTTCATTTATTTCTAATAAAGTGATTTATGCAGCATGTTCGACCCACTAAGAAAAATGCATTTGAATCCACCCCCGCACTTTTGTTATGCTTTGGTGTTTGGTGGGTGGGGGAAGCTCTTAGTATTTTTTTATTAGGCTTAGTGCTTATTTTAGGACTTGCACAACAATATTCATGTTTTTGCACTTCAACACAACAGCGACAACTCTGTCGTTGATTTGTAGCAATCATGCCATCAAAATTTGGCAGCATAATCAGGAGTTTGCATATAACAGAATTATAGTTTGGAAGTATTTCTTTGAGGTCTAAGTCAGCATGGATTCCTGGTGACTGCCTGCACAACTCCCTATAGTTTTCTTGGCAATATGTTGGAAGTGGTTTGCCATTGCCTCCTTCCTAGGGGTGGAGAGAAAATGGCTGGCCCAAGGTTAATCAGCTGGCTTCATGCCCAAGGCAGGACTAGAACTCATGATCTCCTAGTTCCTAGCCTGGTGCCTTAACCACTATACCAAACTCTCTCTTGTTTGTAGTTAAAGCACAAGCTTAATCTCCAGAAAACTTTCCTGGTTCAGTCCTTTGCCTTCAAACCAACACAGGAAAAAAAAGACAATCCAGGAGCAAAACACAGCACACAGAGGCTTTGACTATTTAACAGTGCTTATATACAAGACATACACAGAAATATACACTTTAGGCAAACACCTGAAAAGCAGTCAATCTTCTTAATTCTGTACAGAAAACTCTGCAATGGAGACAGGACGCAAGGAGAGAGAATACTCCCTCTAATGGCTGCCTTATACAAACACCTCTAAAAGTGATAAAACTTCTGTCGACCCTTTCTTAGTCTAAAACTGGCAATACCAATGCTGATTCATCTTCATTGCATTGTCCTTACACAGCATCAGCTTTACAGCTGGTCAGCTCTTAAATCCCAATACCTCAACAACTAGAGACTTGAGATTCACAATCAATTAGACTGTACAACAGAGGGGAAAAAGTGATAGAAAAGACAATTTTTCTTTCTTTTTTCCCCGAGAAAGCAGAGTTTAAGAATTCTTGACTTTCCCCAAGCCCCCATCCCTCCCCACCCCCACCCTCACCCAAAAAACCCCCAGTGGTTTAGGATTTAACAATGAAGATTTTTTCCCCTCAGACTTAATTCCAATAATGACTTTCCCTAAGATCTTTGGACTTGGGTTTTCTTACTGGTTTCCCTGGTTTCCACATTATCTCCTGCTAAGCTTTTTTTTTTCCAGGGAAGCCAAAATTGGGGCTACCACCTAATTGGGCTGCCTTGTTGTCTTCTATCTGCTTCTATATTATTGCTGCCTGCCACTGATACAGATAGTCCCTGACTTGCAACAATTCATTTAGTGACAGTGCAAAATAACAAGGGCACTGGAAAAAGGGACTTAATGACCATTTTTTCACATTTACGACTGTTGTAGTAGCTCCCTGGTCATGTGAAAAAAATTTTGACGCTTGGCAAATGGCTCGTCTTTATGACGGTTGCAGTGTCCTGGGGTCATGTGATCCCATTTTGCGCCCTTCTGACAAGCAGTCATTGGGGAAGCCAGATTCACTTAACAACGGTATTACTGATTTAACAAGTGCAGGGATTAACTTAACAACTGTGGCATGAAAGGTTGTTAATGGCTGTTGGTCTTGATGGCAGGAAACTACAGTCATGGGAAAAGGAAATTTCTGAATAATTATCTGGCAGGTTTTAGTGCAACACAGGTAAATTTAAAATCGCCTTTCATGGGCTACTCCTCCCCAAATACCTCAAGAGAGCCAGTTGGAAGAGGTCAGTGTTGTGGTCTGCTGGCAGTCTGTGAAGTTGGCAACAGAGTTGGACAGTGGGGAGGAACAGGGGCCAGTCCGGGAGTTTGGGGAGGACTCAGACGCGGGTCCTGCGTCCAATGCAGAGATGGGGCCAGGGCCATCTGGGAGTTATGTGCTGACTCTAGAGCCTCCAGAATCTGACAGCAGTGAGGAAGAGGAACAAGGGGAGCCTGTTCCCAGTGCGCACTTGCACAGAGCTGCCAGAAGGCAAGAGCAGTTAAGACAAAAGGGGCCACTTGGGAGAAAGGCTTGTCTCAATAAGCTTTGATCAGAACAGCCAACGTATCTGGAGAGCGAGACGGTGATGTTTGCTGCTGAAGTGCCTGTTACCTGTTTCCATTTTTTTCTAGCTGGATCTCTTCTGAATACCCACTGGTTCCAAAGAATGTGAAAAAAATGCCCGTGTCTGTTCCAGCCTGTGACAGATCTCCAGTCTCCACGGTCACTTCATAGAGAATCTGAGGAAAATAGAAGTTCATGTTTAGCCACAAAAAATAAAGAAAGAAAGAAAGAAAAAATCCCACCCAGGTTTTAAAAACTGAAGTAGAACTAACCCACAAATGCCAAGAGACTCTTGGAAGAATTATCCTTCTGGGTTCAGTTCCAAGTGGGGAAGAAGACCACTAAAAACACGGAGGCCTTTTTAATATTTCCTAGGATATTTCATTTTTCTGAGAGAGGGGTGGGTGATAACTTCCTACAAGACTAAGCTGCCATCTTTAAAATAGGGATATTGGATTGGATAGGGAATCAGAGTCATTGGCTTTACACTGCAAAATTGGCTTCATTTATATACTGTAGCTGGGTATCTGTCTAGGTGTGGTAGAGGAGAATGAATTAATTCTGAAGATGGAACTAATTTCTGCATTGCAAAATATGTTTTGGAATCAGCTGAAAAATTGGACCTCTTTCCCATTCCTCTGATCTTTCATATTCTCTGTCTGTCTGTCCATCAGTCTGTCTGTCTCTGTCTCTCTCTGTGTAAGAAAACAATCAAGCAAAGAGCACAAATAACCCATCTCTCTCTCTCTCTCTCTCTCTCCCCCTCCCTTCCTCCCTCTCTCTTTCCCTCCCTCTCTCTTTTTCTCTCACAAAGTGAGAGAGAGAGAGAGAAAGAGAGAGAGAGACAGAGAAAAAGAGAGAGAGAGTGGGAGGGAGGAAGAGAAAGAGAGAGAGTGTGTGAAGGAGAGAGAAAAACAGGTCCTTGATGCTCTCTAAGCTTGATTGTTTTCTTGTAGATGTTTCATTACCCAAACCCAATAACATCAGCAGGGCTAATTATGTTGTTACCTAGTTTGGGTAATAAAATGTCTGCAAAAAACCCCCAGCCAAGTTCAATGAGCACCAAGGACTCCTCATTTCAACCCTGAGCTGCAAATATTGGTGGGTGAATGTGTTACTTCAAGTAAGTGTTGACTCTTGCCAACTGCTTGGACAAATCTCTGCAGTTTTCTTGGCAAAATTTCAGAAGTTGTTCGCCGCTGCTTGCTTCCTAGGAATAAGAAGGTGTGGCTAGCCCAAGATCACCCAGCTGGCTTTATGTCTAAGCCAGTGCTAGAATTCACAGTCACCTGGTTTTCAATCTGGTGTCTTAAGCATTACACCCAACTGGCTCAATGCGGAATTAATTTATATATTGTCCATCTATCAACATGTCCAAGATTATCCAATGACCAGGTTTCAAAAAGTTGTCTTACCATGACAACTCAATGAAATATGCATTTTTTTTAAAAAAACAAGGACAATTCTAAAATAAATGAGGGAACTTGCCAGTTGAACATATCCCAGAAAGGGTATGGCTAGCTGACGAGAGCCAAATAGCTTGAAATAGATCTATACCAGAGGTGGTATTCAGCAGGTTCTGACCAGTTCTAGACAACTGGTAGCAGGGGTGGGATTCTACCAGTTTGCACCTATTTGCTAGAACCAGTTGTTAACATTCTAAGCAGTTCAGAGAAATGGATGTTAGAAGAAATTACTGGCCTAATCCTGTAAGGAAGGCAGGAAGGAAACATTCTGGTGTTGCTTACAGATAGTGCCTCTCCGTTAACCCTTATTACATGATTGACAAGTCTAGACTTTCTGTCTCAGGAATTTCTCTGGAGTTTTTTCCCCCTCCTTTGCTGGTACTTTGCTTGTGTGGAGTGACCACTCAAAGTTACAATGGCAGAGAGGAGATGTGTGCCTCAATGTGAGTGATGTTGAGTTGGCCACACCCAGCCAATAACATGACCACCAAGCTATGCCCACCAACTAAGCCACGCCCACAGAACTGGTTGTTAAAAAATTTGAATCATACCCCTGACCGCTGGTGGAAATTTTGAGTAGTTCAGAGAACCAGCAAATGCCAGCTCTGACTGGCCCTGCCCGCATCTATTCTCTGACTCTCCTTGAGTCCCAGCTGATCAGCTGGGTCTTCTTTGGTTGCCCTGCACAAGAGAACAGAGCTAGAAAGCAGGTTAGTGGGGTGGGGAGGGAATGGAGATTTTGCAGTATCCTTCCCCTGCCATGCCCACCAAGCCACACTATATCCACCAAGCCACACCCACAGAACCGGTAGTAAAACAATTTGAATCCCACCACTGATCTATACTAACTAGTCTCCCTTTATTTCTTGTTATTAAAATATAAATTGAGCACAAAAATTGTTTGCTGTGAAAGCAATTGCCTGTGAAGGCCCCTAGATCAGGGCTGAAACCTATTCGCCCATGGTGACTTGAAGCGGCTTACAGAATGTAAAACCGTAATTAAAATAAAATAAAAATAAACCGAACAAAAAGAATCAAATAAATTAATAAAGTACAACAGAACAAAATCTGGGGAAGAAATACATAAAAAAAAAAAACAACTCCCACCCCCCGCACCGACGACAGCTGATCACACAAGCCACTTGATGGGCTCTATCCCACTCTGGGTTTCCCAGGCCTGCTGGCAAACCTAGGTCTTCGGTGCCTTCCAGAAGAGAGCTGGAGTGGGGGCCATTCTAATCTCTGGGAGGGATGATGTTCCAGAGAAAGGAAGGCCACCATGGAGAAGGCCCTTCTTCTGGGTCCCTGCACTAGGGGCCAGAGGTGGTATTCAGCAGGTTCTGATCATTTCTGGATAACCGGTAGCGGAAATTTTGAGTAGTTCGGAGACCTGGCAAATGCCACCTCTGACGGGAGATTTTACAATATCCTTACCTTGCCACACCCACCAAGCCGTGCCCACAGAAGCGGTAGTAAAAACAATTGAATCCCACCTCTGCTAGGGACTCTTCTCTGAACTACTCAAAATTTCCTCTACCAGTTCTCCAGAACTGGTCAGAACCTGCTGAATACCACTTCTAGTGTAGCCCCAATGTCTTATACCCAAATTTAGCCAATCAGAGACAAAGGTTTGTTACCCAATGTGGGCAATGTCTTGCCCATGCCCTCCTTATCTTTGAAGAATTCTTTGTCCATGCTCTGTTGTCCATGCTTTTTGTTATCTTATAGAGCATCCCTTGCAGCCTTGTGTGTTCGTGCTCCTAGGCAGCCCTCTGCTCTGGCCCCATTTAACTATGGAGCAGGATGTTCCTGGCTAACTCCTTGCTCTGTCTTTCTCATTTACTCTCCAAGGATGTACCTAGCTTTGAAGCGAACAGCAGAAGCTGGAAACAATTCTTAACAAGCGAGGTTTCCAGAATTAATTCCTAATGAAAAATTCCTAACTGTAGCAAAATACCACAAGCAACTCTTAACAGAAGAAAATAGCAAAGGTAATAATAGAGTAGAATAGAGTAGAGTAGAGTAGAGTAGAGTAGAGTAGAGTAGAGTAGAGTAGAGTAGAAAATATGGAATGGAATAGAATAGAATAAAAAATATGGAATGGAATAGAATAAAAAATATGGAATGGAATGGAATGGAATGGAATGGAATGGAATGGAATGGAATGGAATGGAATAGAATAGAATAGAATAGAATAGAATAGAATAGAATAGAATAGAATAGAATAGAATAGAATAGAATAGAATAGAACAGAATAGAACAGAACAGAATAGAATAGAAGAAGAAAATATGGAATGGAATAGAATAGAGTAGAAAATATGGAACAGAACAGAACAGAATAGAATAACCTTGGAGGTCTTCTAGTCCAACCTCTGCTCAGGCAGGAAACCCCATACCATTTCAGACAAATGGCTGTCCAGTCTTTTCTTGAAAACCTCCAATGTTGGAGCATTCACAACACCTGGAGGCAAGTTCGTGTCACTATGTCCCTTCAGGACAGTCATTAAAATGGTTGTAAGTTGAGGACTACCTCCAACATATTTGCTTCAAATGAGTGATAGAAGGTCTTTCAGTAAGACTAACCTTTAGGCCAATATTGATGCAATCTGCATCCAGGATGTTGAATACTCGTGAGGTGAGACCGTCTCCCCTATCCTGGGCCAGCCAGCACTTGCAAACAAAAGTGTATATCACACCCTTAGTTGGCACTGTGACACTGAATTCATCCAAGAGCCAGGAGCTTTCTGGAGTAGCCCCATCGTGGCCAATCTAGGAGACACAAGAACGGATTACCAACTTGGTCAAAATGAACACAGGTGAGATTCCTTAAAGATCTAACAGGAAAGAATTAAAACTGGGTCCAACTGAAAAAGAGCAAATAATTCTACTATAGGAAAACTAGGACACTGGGCCTTAGCCAACAAAATGAAATTCAATGGAGACAAAAGTAAGGTCTTACACTTAAGCAAGGAAAAACAAATGTACAGGTAGAGATTAGGTGAAACCTGGGTCAATAGCAGTAACTGTGAGAGGGATCTTGGAGTCCTAGTCCTAGTGGTGGGATTCTACCAGTTTCCCTACCGGTTCAGTGATCGTGCACTTTGTGTGTGTGCATCTAAAATGTGTGCGTGCACAGCTTTCCAAATACCACCTGAGGCTTTGCCGCACCAATCAGCTGAGAGGATAAAGAACAGAAAAGTGCAGGGGTGAGTGGGAGAGCTAATTGTGCACTTTTCCCTTCTTTCTCCTCTCAGTTGATCATCAGAGCTTTTTTTTTTTTTTTTTTACTACTGGTTTGGGAAAACTGGGCCGAACCAGTACCATTTCACCACTGGTTCTAGTGGACAGTCACAAAAATATGAGCCAGAAGTATACGGCAGCAGCCAAAAAAGCTAATGCAGTTCTAGGTTGTATTAACAGAAGGATAGTATCAAGATCACACGATGTATTAGTATTGCTTTATAAAGCCTTACTAAAGCCATACCTGGAATATTGCACCTGGTTTTGGTCACCACATTATAAAAAAAGATGTTGAGACTTTGGAAAAAGTGCAGAGAATAGAATAGAACAGAACAGGACAGGATAGAAATAGAATGGAATAGAATAGAATAGAATAGAATAGAATAGAATAGAATAGAATAGAATAGAATAGAATTCTTTATTGACTAAATGTGATTGGACATACAAGGAATTTGTCTTGGTGCATACAGAAGAACAATAAAGATGATGAGGGGCCTGGAGCCCAAAATATATGAAGAATGATTGTAGAAATTGGGTATGTCTTGTCTAGTAAAAAGAAGGACTAAGGGGGACATGATAGCAGTATTCCAGTATTTGAGGAGCTGAAGATTTTGAATTGTCTGAAATGAGTAGGAAACTAACAGTCCCTGGTTCCTCAACTTCTACTTCTTCCTCTTCACCATCCGGAGGACAATGTTCAATACAGACAATGTTACAGCAAGAAAAAGAACAGGTAAAAGTGACCCTGCAGATGATTATGCAAGGAATTCAAAAAATACAAATAAGAACAGAGAATATTGAAAAGAAAACAGAGAACAATGAACAAAGAACAGGGAAAACTGATGAAAAAGTGGAAAACATTCAACAAATGATGATGAAGTATGATGAGATATTCCAAAAAATTGAAGAAGATAAACAAAGAGATAAGAAGATTGGAGACATTGATAGCAGATTAACTGTGGTTGAACAAGATAAAAGTGGGATGCTGAGTTGGGAGATGGACAGATCAGAATTTTATCTCAGATTCCAAAATGTAGAGGAAGAAAAGGGATAAAACCTATCTGAGATAATGATAGAAATTTTGGCTGAAGCTTTGGAAATAACTAAAGAGAAGATGATGGATGGAATAGATGGTTTATCGAGTCTTCACAAGATATGCAATGAGAAATAGCTTACTAAGAGAAGTTCACATTAGATTTACAAAGAAAGCCATTAAAACGCAAATATTGCAAGTGGCAAGAGAGAAAACACTGAAACATAAAGATAAGGAGATTGTGGTTCTGAAACAAGTACCCAGAAGATCGAGAGATATGAGAAGAGAATATTGATTTCTGACCAAAATGTTACTTTAAAAAGAGGTGAATTATAGATGGCTGATTCCATAAGGTTTAATGTTCACATGGCAAGAACAGAGACAAAAAAATGACTCAATTGAGAAAGCTGAATCATTTTACACAGAATTTTTTGGAGGGAAAGAGGAAGAGGCAGAAAAAGAAACCTCATTAATTGAATTCCAAAAGGACTGCCAAAAGGGTCTCCTCCTTGAGAATGGGTTTGACTAGAAGATCTCCAAGCCCCCCCCCCCCCCCAAATAGTTATTCTGATAAAACCAAACAACCCATGTGAGGGAAATGGGAAGGGAGAGAGAAAACAATGGATTTTTGTGATTTATTGTCCAGAATGCCTGTACATGAGTGGAACTCTTTTGGTGTTAAAACCATGAAACTCATAATCCACATGGCACAAATTGGAAGACGCTATTCACTTAGATTAAGGGTGTCATGGCCAGATCAATGTCACTTGTGTTGGGAGTCATCTGTGTGGTCAAGTGCTGAGGTAGGACTTCCCTCAGACCCCCCCTCCATCCCATCCTTCCTTCCTTCCTTCCTCCTTTCCTTCCTTCCCTCTTCCTTCTTCCTTCCCCTCTTCCCTTCTTTTCCTCTGTCTTTTTCTCCTTCCCTTTCTCCTTTTCTGTCCCTCTCGGATGCTCAAATGCAAAAGGGGAAACTTTGTACTGTTTTGCTTTTAGTTTGTTTTGCAAGCCCTCTGCCAGCAAAAATGGAGCTCAGGAGGGCGATGTGTGCACCCCCCCCCCCCCAGGGCCTATTTTCATCTGCGATGGCCTCCTGCAGCCCTCTGTCAGTGAAAACAGAGCTTGGGGCAGCTGCATGGAGTCCTCCTAAGCTCTGTTTGACACCCCTGGCTGAGAGTCACTATGTCATTATAAAAAAGTCATTATAAAAACTGTTGAGACTCTAGAAAAAGTGCAGAGAAGAGCAACCAAGATGATTAGGGGACTGGAAGCTAAAACATATGAAGAACAGTTGCAGGAACTGGGCCTGGCTAGTCTAGTGGGGAGAAGGACCAGGGTAGACATGATACAGTCTTCCAATATTTGAGGGGCTGCCACAGGGAGGAGGTCATGCTATTTTCTAAAGCACCTGAAGGCCAGGCAAGGAATAATAGATGGAAACTGTTCTGACCCAAATCTGGTTCCATGAGAGTAAACAGAAGACAAAGGTAGCAGCACAACCTTTTACTGTTTCATTTACAAATCCTGTTTTTTCACAGATAAAAGGCTGCTTCCAAATAATTAGCTCCAATAAGGAAGAGCCTTGCCAAGTTTTTGCAAGTCTGCCAAGAACAATAGATAAAGTTCCCAAACAATAAATCAAAGAGTCTCTAAATACCAACTCATATATTCTAATGTCCACCAGTATCAAACTTTTTTGCCTTCTGCAAAGAACTCCAGTTTCTCAGCTGACTTTTATCTTCTCAGGGAAAGGCTATTATCTTCCACCCTTACTCCCGAGTCACACGTGCTACTGCAGCTACTCTTTCCTTTGAGCAGCTCTGCTTGCATGTGCATTGGGCACAGGCTCCTCAGGGGCCTCTTCATCACTGCTGCCAGCCTCCACAAACTCCGAAGGCAGCATTCCACTCCCTGATGGTCCTGGCTCCATCCCTGCATCACATGTAGGCCCCTCATCTGAATCCTCGCTCTCTGAGACCTCAGCTGTCCGCACCTGCTACCAGCGAACCACAACAGAAATTCATCAAGGAGAGATTCAACCTGGAAATAAGGAAAAACTTTCTGACAGTGAGAACAATCAATGGAACAGCTTGCCCTCAGAAGTTATGGGAGCTTCATCACGGGAGACTTTCAAGAATAGATTGGACTGCCATTTGTCAGAAATTGTGTAGGGTCTTCCACTTGGGTGAGGGGGGGGGTGTTGTACGAGATGACCTACAAAGTCCCTTCCAACTCTGACTATCTGTTATGTTCCCACAAACTAAATCCAATCCCTCTTGAATTCTATTCTCTTCCCTAATGCTCACTTAGTGCTGACCATTAATTGACTGGATTGTGTATAGGTGAGATCAATACATTGTCAACTAAAAAGATACTCCTTTAGTCTTTTTAGCATGAGAAGGTTATTGAACAGCATAATGGATGACTCTTGGAGCTGGAAGTGTCCCATTGGGGAAGTCACATCCATGGGGTGGGGGAAAGACCATGGTCAAGGGGGAAATGTATGATGTGATTTAGTATCGGCTGCACCCAGCCACGCACCAACACGGCAACTTCTAATAAACCAATTTACTTTTCTCTGAAATGCAGCTAGAGATTTTTGATTTGAATGAGGATGGATTTGTTGGAGCCCTCACAGCCAGCTGATACTAAATGGAAAAACTTCTAGCAGTATATCTGTACGTCAAGCTGTCAAAATATGAATTTCACCATGCACAGTTGGACTACCTGGGATATTGAGTCTCAAATAAAGGCATAGAGATGGACCCAGGCAAAGTACAAGCTGTCCTTGGTTGGCAAGCCCCTTGCACCCACAGACAGCTACAAAGCTTTCTGGGGTTTGCAAACTCCTACCGGCAATTCATCCCCTCCTTCATGAGGATTGCCAAACCCATGATGGACCTTCTAAAGACAGGGAGCACAGAAACGACACCCTGCCTGGGACAACCCTTACAATGGGACCTAACCAGCCAAAATTCATTTGAAACATTGAAAGAACTGCTTGTAAAAGAACCAGTGGTGAAGCACCCTGACCTTGAACAACCCCTCGTCATACAAGCAAACGCCAGTGACATAGCAGTGGGAGCAATGTGATTCCAAAGAAATGACCGAAGAAACCTGCAGCCTACACCTCCTGTAAAGTCACAGACATAGAGAGGCGATGGGATGCATAGGAGAAAGAGGCTTTTGCAATAAGATGGGTATTGCAGCTCTGGCATCACCTGCTGGAAGGGGGCCAGAAGCCATTCAAAGTTTGAACTGACCATAAAAATCTGGAAAACCTTAGGACCCTGTGAAAACTATCACCCAAACAAGTCCGCTGGGCCCAATATTTCAACTTTGTGCTAAAACAGATCCCAGAGGGAAAAAACTTTCTGGCTAACACCCTCTCTCACATGCCCCAGTATAATAGTAAAAGGGAGAAAATTATAAATGCCATCATTCCCCCTATCCAAATAGCTTCCCAAGTAACCACCAGACGATGATGATGCGACCAATTCAACTGACCCGCAGATGACTTAGCCACAAAATTAAAAACTGAACTGATAGCAAATCATTGGTTCTGGGACAATCAACACATCTTAACAAAAAGAGATGACCTAACCTGGAAAGAAACAAAACTCTACGTCCCAGAATCCTTACATACTCTAGTCCTTCAGAGGAGCCACAACACAAAACCATCAGACAACTTCAGGTTCTTAAAAACTAGTGGCCTGGCCTAAAGAAAGATGTGGACAGCTATGTGAAGAGTTGCACCATTTGCATTGCAATGAAAAAAACAGGAAAATCCTCCTGGATTGCTACAGATGGGAGGGTCTCCTGAATTTTTGACCCTGATTTCTTGGACTTGATACTCTACTGTAGGGTATCCAAAAAAAAAAAAAAAAAGACTGGGGTTATTTTGAATAATGATGCTGCAGTTTACCTCTAATGTTTGAACTGGCACAATAGATCTTAACCCTGAAAAGTTCAAAGAATAGGTAGTCCTTGACTTAAAACCATCAATTTACTGACTGTTCAATGTTACAATGACAAGGAAAAAAGTGACTTCAGACCATTTTTCACCTTTGCAATTGTCCTCATGATCATGTGATCAAAATTCAAATTGGCAACTGGTTCATATTTATGATGTTTGCAATGTCCTGGGGTCATGTAATCATCTTTTGTGACCTTCTCAAGAGCAAAGCCAGATTCACTTAACAACCATGTAACTAATTTAATAATGGCAGTGATTCCCTTAACAAAGGTGGCAAGAAAGGTCATAAAATGGTGGCAAAATCCTCTTAACAATGGCCTTTGCTTAACCACGGAAATTTTGGGCTCCATTGCTGTTGTAAGTCAAGGATTAACTGTAGCACTCCAGCAAAATGAGCTGACAAATTGCTTGTCGTTGAGCTTCTTCTCTCAACATTCAGCCTGTATCACCCTTAAGTTGCTTTGCAAGATTAATTATTGGTATATATTCTTATCGGTATAATTTGTTACCCCAATCACTTCAAGGAAACCATCTCAGATCCGTTCTAATAAACTGTTTCTTAAATAAGGAATGGTTGTAAATCTGTTCAAAATAAAAGTTCCTTATTAGCAAAAACACTATTGCCTTTCTCATGCCTAATGAAAAGATTACTGCCCAAACTACCATGTTTTGCCCAAAATGAGACCCTGTCTTATATTTTTAGCCACTGAAAAAAGGCACCAGGTCTTATTTTCAGGAGATGTCATTCACTGACTAACCTCACTTGTGCATGTCAACACCAGCCTCCTTTTTGCTGTCAGAGGCCTTCAGGAACTTCTTCTGCAGCCGGCAAAGCTTTCCTGAAGGCCTCTGCAGCTGATAACAGAGCTCCAGATCAATCCAGAATTTTGTTATCAGATACAGAAGACTTCAGGAAAGCCTTGCCAGCCTTGCTGGCTGCGGAAGAAATGGGCCAGCGAGGCAGGTGTCAGGGTGTGTGAGGCCTGGCTACAACTGTCCAAAGGTAAATAGTAGGGTAGGTCCACCCCCCAATCCCCACCTTAGCTTAATTTTTACTTGTCCACTCTGGAGTGGCAGGATCTTAATTAGGGCTTATTTTGGGAGTAGGGCTTATATTGAGCACACATGTAAAAAAATCAAGCTTGGACTTATTTTCCAGGTACGGCTTAGTTTTGGGGAAACAGGGTAGTTTTCGACATTTTAATAAGCTTCTTTTTAGGAAACCATTCATTTAAAGCAAGGGGTTCATATCTGTCTCCCATCCTGCATTTTTTTTAATTAAAAAAATGGATGACTTGATTGTTTCAATCAGACCATCTATGGAAGGGTATTATTTCCCTGCTAATATCTTCACAGCTGCAAAAAATTAGAGATAATCACCTGGGGAAAATGCTGATGCTCAAATTCTTGAACTGTGGCAGAAATAAAGCAAATAACAAATTATATATTTTGACAGTTCTGCCTCTGGAACTGTCTTTTTTTTTCTTTGCCTGGGCTTTGTGAGTCTACCTTGAAATCACAGTATCAATAGTAGAGACCTTCAAATTTCTAGGTTCTATCATATCACAAGACCTAAAATGGACACCTAACATCAAAAACGTCATCAAAAAAGCACAACAAAAAATGTTCTTTCTGCGCCAACTTAGGAAGCTCAAACTGTCCAAGGAGCTGCTGATCCAGTTCTACAGAGGAATTACTGAGTCTATCCTCTGCACCTCTATAACTGTCTGGTTTGGTTCTGCAACCCAACAGGACAGACACAGACTTCAGAGGGTAATTAGGACTGCAGAAAAAACCATTACTACCCACCTGCCTCCCATCAAGGACCTGTATACTGCACAAGTCAAAAAGAAGGCTATGAAAATACTGACAGACCCCTCACATCCCAGACATAAACTGTTTCAACTCCTTCTCCTCCTCAAAACGACGCTATAGAACACTACAAACCAGAACAACTAGACACAAGATCATTTTTTTTCCCCAAAAGCCCTCATTGTGCTAAACAAATAATTCCCTCAACACTGCAACTATTACAAAGTCTGCACTTCTATTACTGTTAATCTTCTCATCACTCTTTATCGCCCAACCCCTCCCACTTGTGACTGTATGACTATAACTTTGTCACTTGTATCCTTATGATTTATATCGTATGATTATATCATACGATTTATATGGACTGTTTCCTGGTATAATTTAATTGCTTATTGTTCTCTATGACTATTATTAAGTGTTGTACCTTATGATTCTTGACTCTTGACGAATGTATCTTTTATTTTATGTACACTGAGAGCATTTGCACCAAGACAAATTCTTTGTGTGTCCAATCACACTTGGCCAAGAAAGAATTCTATTCTATTCTGTTCTGTTCTATTCTAAATGTCTTGCTTTTTTCCTAACCTATTTTATGAGAGGTGGGCAGACTGCATTGTTGTTGTTTTTAAAATCTCATTATTATTTTTTTTGGATCTTCTGGGTCTTGCTCTCTGACACTAAATGACAGCAACATAGTTTCCTGCCATTCTGAGTTACCAAATGCAGGAAAATTTGTACTGTAAGCTAAAGCTAAAATACAACTAATGCATTTGAAGGATGAAAAAACAGGGGAAAGAAAAGTCCATGGGGAAATGGAACACAGGCAGTCCTCAATGTATGACCTCAATTGAGCCCAAAATTTATGATGCCAAACGAGATGTTTGCTCAGTGAATTTTGCCCCATTTTACAACCTTTCTTGCCACAGTTGTCATTGCTGTGGTTAAGTTAGTAACACGGTTGTTGAGTGAATCTGGCTTCCCTAGGTCAGAAGGACACAAAAGGGGGACCACATGATCCCAGATCACCTGCAACCATCATAAATATAAGTCAGTGGCCAAGCATCTGAATTTTCATCACAGGAGCATGACAATGCTGCAATAGTTATAATAGCAATAGCAATAACAGATTTATATACTGCTTCACAGTGCTTTACAGCCCTCTCTAAGCAGCTTATAGAATTAGTCTATTGTCCCCCAACCATCTGGGTCCTCATTTTACTGACCTTGGAAGGATGGAAGCTGAGTCAACCTTGAGCCAGTCAGGATCAAACTGCCAAACTGCTGGCAGCTGGCAGTCAGCAGAAGTAGCCTGCAATACTGCCTTCTAACCACTGCGTCACCGAGGCTCTTAACATGTGAAAAATGGCCATTAAGTTACTTTTTTCATTTACCATGGTAACTTCAAGCAGTCCTTAAATGAATGGTTATAAGTTGAGGACGATCTGTATAGTTCTGTGGCACACTAAATGGTAAGTATAAAGATGAAAAAAAAATAGCACAGCTTAGTTTTAAGCTGAGCAGCCTGGTTTTATTTTACTTCCTGCTATTTTTAGAAATGGTGAGATCTTAGTATGCCCTAGATTCTGGAAGTCAGTATCCCAAAAGTCCTTCATTTTGACTAAGTGACCCAAAAGAACAGGTTGAAGTCTGCACTGAGAACTCTTGAAAGCTTTTACGGTGGACTTTCCAGATCTAAATCTTTCCACCAAGCTGGATAAATTATATTTTACACAGAAGGTTCAACCTTCATGTTCCTTTCCATCAAAGAAGTCACTAATCCATGTTGAATAATATCAAACTTTGGGGCTGAATCACTTGTTAGTCTGAAAAGGCTCGCATATCAAACTCCTGTCAGCTACACAAGAAAGCGTTAACATTCTCCCCTTGGGTTTTAATAATGAAATATATTTAAATGTAAACCAAAATCTGTTTTATTTGATTTGTTTTTGCTAACCCTGTTTAGCCTTGTCAGGCTGTAAAACAGTCAGGCACAGTTTAAATTAAATGGAAGGGAAGTCTACTTTTTCTGGGTCTGAGGATTAGGTAAGGCAAAATGCAGTCCTGCTGTTCTAAATCCTGCCTTCCAAAGATGCACCTAATTGGTAAAGGAATGGGAATTTGTGTTTAAGGATGAGTTATGGTTATGTAACACAGGCAGAGTCTATTTCTTAAATTCCCATGAAGGAGGAGGAGGAAGAGGAGGAGGAAAGAGGAAGAAGAGGAAGAAGAGGAGGAAGAATAAGAAGGGGGAGAAGGAGGCGAGGAGGAGGAGAAGAAGAGGAGGAGCAGGAAGGAGCAGGAAGGGGAGGAGGAGAGGAAGAGGAGGAAAAATAAGGAGAAGAGGAGGAGCAGGAAGAGAAGGAGAGAAAGAGGAAGAAGAGAAGGAATGAGCAGGAAGAGGGGGAGGAAGAATAAGAAAGAGGAGGAGAGAAGGAGGAGAGGAGATGGAGAAGAAGAGGAGGAGGAGAAGGAGGAAGAGGCAGGAGAAGGAAATGGAGGAGGAGGAGGAGGAAGAGATAATGCTAGAAGGTCATGTATCTTTTCTGAACCATGGGGATGCTGCAATGGGCATAAGTGTGAAAACAGTCATAAGTTACTTTTTTCAGTACCGTAGTAATTTTGAATGGTCACTAAAGAAATAGTTTTAAGTCACGAACTCCCCGTATGTTGCCATCTACTGCAAGGGCTCCCAAACCATGGTCTGTGGGCTACTATAGTGGTGTGACCTGTTTGAAACTGGGCAGTGCAAGCGATACACGTGAAAAACTCTACTCTTGTGCTTGTGCAAGAAGCAACACTCTCACAAGCGTTGGACCCTTGCGTTTGTGTGAGCAGCTCCATTCATGAGCAGAGGTTGCTTGAGAGGAGGGAGCTTGTGCTGGCACGCAAAAGCTCCATTCACGCTTGTGAGCCTGCCATACCAATACTCCCCACCCCGGCAGGCCAGGCAACCAAGGCAGTGATGGGATTCAAATTTTTTTACTACCGGTTCTGTGGGCATGGCTGGGTGCGCATGGCAGGGGAAGGATACTGTAAAATGTTCATTCCCTCCTCACTCCTGGGGGAAGGATATACTGCAAAATCCCCATTCCCTCCCCACCCCACAAACCTGCTTTCCAGCTCCGTTCTCCTGTGCAGAGCAACCAAAGAAGACCCAGCCAATCAGCTGGGACTCGAGAGGCGGAGAATAGATGGGGGCTGGGCCAGTCAGAGGTGGGATTTGCCAGTTCTCCGAACTACTCAAAATGTCTGCTACCAGTTCTCCAGAACTGGTCAGAACCGTCTGAACCCTCTGCACCAAGGGTGAAAGATTGGGACCTGTTGGTCTACTATCTAAGGATAATTTTTGGAAGAAACCAATATTAAGTGGCACCTTTCTTTCACGAGAAGCTTTACTGATTATCATTGAAGCACACACAATTTTCTCTGGTCCAAAAAGTGCACATTTGTGTTTCTGGGTGCACACTCTGTTCAGGGAAGCATGCTATGAAGTTTAGGTGGGATCAGGTCCTGAACTCAATTTGAATTAAATTATTAATTACTACATTTAGGTTAATGGGGGTAATTAGATTACTCACCATGCATTTGATAATTGCTACATTCTTTTATGTAAAATATGATTATTTAATGGTAATTTGTGGATTGATTCAGAGCAATGTCTTCAAGGTTTGGGAGGAGGGCGAGTGTCTCCAATTATGGACCATTGCAACAAACCGTCTTGAGAAAAAGACGAATATGAGCTTCAAGATGCGGCAAGAGACGGTTTGTGTAAAGGATGTCCTTCCAACCATTTGGTAAATAAATATTCCTGCCCTGATCAGTGCGCATTGCTTATGAGCTGTGATTAATGCCCTCCTGTAAGAGGTGTCTCAAGAGAAGCTGTGAAAACAATTTTCATGTTGAGCAAGAAAATTATACAGGAAGCATTTCTCACTGTGGGCCATTTATGAAATTTTTGTCAAAGGTTCCTCTTTTTTTTCCCAAAACAACAACAAAAAGAAAGAAAATGAAAAAAAGAATGATAGAAGGAGTAGTGGATCATGCAAAACAAACACATGCAGCAAAATAATTTCTGGCAAGCCATTAAAGGGCTTGTATCAAACACTTTATAGCAGTGATTCTCAACTTGGCAACTTTGTGAGGATTTCAACTTCCAGAATTCCCCTACCAGCCAGTTCTGAGGAATTCTGGGAGTTGAAGTCCACACATCTTAAAGTTGCCAAATTGAGAAATACTAGATTATACTGTAAACTGGCTTTCCCTAATCTCCATATGATTTGGGATAACAAACCCTCAGGATTCTCTTTTGGATCCACACATTTGGAATACTGGCCACACTTGGAATACTGCATTCAGTTTTGGTTGCCATGATGTAAAAGAGATGTTGAGACTCTAGAAAGCATGCAGAGAGGAGCAACAAAGATGATTAGGGGACTGGAGGCTAAAACATATGGGGAATGGTTGTAGGAATTGTGGGTATGTCTAGTCTAATGAAAAGAAGGACTAGGAGAGACATGATAGCAGTGTTCCGATATCTCAGGGGCTGCCCCAAAGAAGAGGGAGTCAAGCTATTCTCCAAAGCCTCTGAGGGCAGGACAAGAAGCAGTGGGTAGAAACTAATCAAGGAGGGAACCAACCTAGAACTAAGGAGAAATTTCCTGACAGTGAGGACAATTAATCAGTGG
The DNA here is from genome assembly GCA_015471245.1 of Laticauda colubrina. NCBI lineage: Eukaryota > Metazoa > Chordata > Lepidosauria > Squamata > Elapidae > Laticauda > Laticauda colubrina. Next base: position 3,033,865 of record BLBF01000010.1, read on the forward strand.
AATGACTTGTCTCCAGAAATTGTGGGTGCTCCAACACTGGAAGTTTTTAAAAAGATGTTGGATAACTATTTGCCTGAAGTGGTGTAGGGTTTCCTGCCTAGACAGGGGGCTGGACTAGAAGACCTCCAGTGTCCCTTCCAATGATGTTATTCTATTTTATTCTGTTCTATTCTATTCTATTCTATTCTATTCTATTCTATTCTATTCTATTCTATTCTATTCTATTCTATTCTATTGTTATTCCTATTCTTATTATTCTATTCTATGTACACTGAGAACATTTGCACCAACACAAATTCCTTGTGTGTCCTTGGCCAATAAAGAATTCTCTCTCTCTCTCTCTCTCTCTCTCTCTCTCTCTCTCTCTCTCTCTCCTAGCCACTATGTCTCTTGCTCGACAAAATAATGAAACAAGAAAAAAATACTCACTCAGAAATATAGACCACCCACAACTTCTGGAGGCCTGCAATTTCTCTGCCTCTTTTTAAAACAAAGCTGAGCTTAAGGATCTAACTCAGGGGTGTCAAACTCAATTTCACTGAGGGCCACATCAGGGTTGTGTTTGATCTTGAGGACATGGCTGGGATCGGCATAGCCAGCTGGATATCACATGTGTCAGAGGCATAGTGTTCTGCCAGTGAAAATGGGCCACAGGAGGCTCTCCCAAGCTCCATTTTAGCTAACAGATAACAGATAATCAGAGTTGGAAGGGTTCTTATAGGTCATCTAGTCCAGCCCCCTGCCCAAGTGGGAGACCCTACACCATTTCTGACAAATGGCAGGCCAATCTCTTTTTGAAAGTCTCAAGTGATGAAGCTCCCACAACTTCCGAGGGCAACTTCTGTTCCATTGGTTGATTGCTCTCACTGTCAGAAAGTTTCTGCTTATTTCCAGGTTGAATCTCTCCTTCATCAGTTTCCATCCATTGTTCTTTGTCTGGCCTTCAGATGCCTTGGAAAATAGCTTGAGCCCTTCCTCTCTATGGCAGTCCCTCAAATATTGGAAGACTGCTATCCTGTCTCCCCTGGTCCTTCTCTTCTCTTCACTAGACTAGCCAGGCCCAGTTCCTGCAACCGTTTATCATATGTTATTTAGCCTCTAGTCCCCTGATCATCCTGGTTGCTCTTCTCTGCACTTTTTCTAGAGTCTCAACATCTTTTTTTGTGTGTGGTGACCAAAACGGGATGAAGCCTTACTAAGGCTTCATAGAGTGGTATTAGTACCTCAGTTGATCTTGATTGTATCCCTCTGTTAATGATGGCCTGCTCCAGCGCTCTGCCAGTGAGGCCTTCCCGAGCTCTGTTTTTGCTGGCAGAGGCACCGTAGGCCAATCCTTTGCTGCTTCCAAGGTGGCCCCACAGGCCAGATCTAAGCACCCCGTGGGCTGGATCCGACCTATGGGCCTTGAGTTTGACATCCCTGAGCCAACTGATAACTCTTTCAAACCTCACTTGTCAACCGTATGGCCTACCTCAATTTTTTTGATTTCACCAACATCTCTTCCCATCACAGAGAATTTCTCCACAGAAGATGCTGCAAATTGGTTCTTTTCTTCCGGGAGATCAAGCCACATGTGGCTGGTACAGTTTTCCTGGGGACCAATGACGATTAGGAAAACTCGGCTGCTGGTACTTGAGTCATATTCTTTCCCGGTAGTGAGGACGATGTGGTAAGGAATGACTGAAAACAAAGACAACCATGTTAGGCAAATGAGATTGATGCAGAGCTTACAGAGGCCTCCATTTTAAGTGACACTAGAGTAAAGGATGTTAGGCCCCAAGGTGGTAGAGATCGTCCTCAATTAACATCCATTTGTTTCGTGACCATTACAACAGCACTGAAAAAAGTGGCTGATGACCGTTTTTCACTTTTGACCCCTGTTGTTGTATCCCTGTGGTCATGTGATCAAAATTGGCAAGGGGTTCATATTTTATGAGGGTTGCAAGCAGGTCCAGGGTTGTATGATCTCCTTTGGTGGCCTTCTCACGAGCAAAGTCAATGGAGAAGCCAGATTCACTCAACAACTGTGTTAACTAACATAGTGACTACTGTGATTCCCTCAATCACTGTGGCGAGAACACTTCTGGCACTGTTAAATATTTAACCTTCTGGCAGCCACACTTGCTGGAGACCAATAGTGTGGCTTCCTTCCATTCTGTGGTTAAAGCACAGACAAAAGCTACAGGATCGATCCCAATATAGGAAACAAACAAAAAAAAAATGGCAGGAAACCACAGGTCTGCCCACATATTGTTATCTTTTCTATGTTTTGGAAATGTTGTGGCATTTATTTTGTCCTCTCCAATCATGTTTAGCATAGCCTGAAGCTATTAAAATCAGAATGGGACAATTTGCCATGGCCAACTCACCTAGTCATGGCCAAGTCCATGTAGGACAACTCTCCATAGGATGATTTAATGATTCAATTTAATTACCGGTATTTAAAATAAATTTAAAAATATTTTAATTTTTTTCATTCACATTTCATTTTGTCCCTCCTTTTGCATCCTTTCTTTAATGATTCTATCCCACCATTTCTTTGATAATAAGTGTAGCTCTTGTCCTTCAGTGAGATATCCCATGGTGAGCTGGCCATGGTGAGTTGGCTGTGGCCAGTTGGCCAAGATGAGTTGGCCATGGTGAGTTAGCCGAGGTGAGTTGGCTGTGGCCAATTGGCCATGGTGAGTTGGCCATGGTGAGTTGGCTGAGCCCAATTGGCCATGATGAGTTGGCTATGATGAGTTGGCCATGGTGAGTTGACTGTGGTGAATTGTCAACGACCTACTAAAATGTGTGTGAAACAGTCTAGACTAGTGTTTTCAAACTTGGCAACTTTAAGATATGTGTCAATGGAGGTTCTTAGTCATCCAGATCATGGTTGTCCTAAAGGTGCTTTTTTCGAGAAGCAACAGGACTTTCTTTTTTTTTCTTTGAAATCATTTTGCTTCTCATCCAAGAAGCTTCTTCAGTTCTGACTAGATGGTGGGGAATAGAAGGATTTATATTCCTTGCAGACAATTGATCATTTGCATTCTTTTAAAAGAGTCACTGAGACCACTTGGAGGTTTATCTGTGTCCTCAGGGTCACCTGAGTAGTGCAAATAGAAGCATTCTTGGAACTGCTTTGTCCATAGTTTGGACAGAGAGGACCACTGGTTTGAAAGAAGGGTTAAAGAGGCCATCTATGTCAAAATTGAACAGCTCTCTCTCAACAGAGGGGAAGGGATACGACACCATCCATCTCCAGTCTACAACACAGTCCTTTCAGCAGCTCCAAGAAGGTTCCAAACCCATTTGCACCACTAAGGTGACTCTGAGGACACAGACAAACCTCCAAGTGGCCTCAACAACTCTCTAAAAGAATGTAAATGACCAGCTGTCTGAAAGGAGTACAAATCCTTCCATTCCCTACCATCCAGTCAGAGCTGAAGAAGCTTCTTGGATGAGAAGCAAAAGGTCTTCAAAGAAAAACAAGAAAGTTTGAGATGTATGGATTTCAACTCTTGTAATTCTCCAGCCAGCATGCCAACTTTAAAAAGGCACTGATCTAGACATAAATCCATAACTTCAGCAAGATAAAATAAAGAGATTTTGTTGAGTCTGGGTACAAGCCTGGAATGGTCTGATATCCTGCTTTCTCCACATAGTTTTACTTTCTTACATGACCCATCAAACGCAGAGCTGTTGGTCTTCTTGTCCTTTAGATTGGCATTGTTGTCTCGGTTCAGGGATGCGTTTTCTACGCTCAGGCAGTCAGGATCATAGTTCTAATAAGAGAGCACAAATATATGAAGGAACACCAATACTTGCATCTGTTTTCTTCCTGAGTCAGGAGATATTTCCCACCTCCAGAGAATATTATTGCTGAATTTATTTTGGGGGGACTGGAAGGAAATTCTGGTTCAAAATCTCATTCGGCCACAGGCTTTAGTAATACTATTTTAGTAATACTATTGCTAAATTTGCAGATGATACAACAGTGGTGGGACTCATCTCTGGGAGGGATGAGTCTGCCTACCAAGATGAGGTGGATCAGTTGCTTTTGTGGTGTGGACACAATAACTTGGTCCTCAACATCAATAAGACCAAAGAGCTGATAGTGGACGATAGAAGGAACAGATTAGACATCCATCCCTTGCTTATCAATGGAGACCGAGTGGAGCAGGTAGACAGTTTTAAGTTTCTGGGTGTTTCCATAAAAGAGGACCTGACCTGGGGTGTTCACATTGCAGCCCTGGTCAAAAGGGCCCAGCAGAGATTATACTACCTGAGGCTTCTCAGGAAACAACAAATGAATGAAATACTCCTGGTGACCTTCTACCGCTGCACCATAGAGAGTATCTTAATTTACTGCACCTCTGTATGTTTTGCCAGTTGCACAGGGGCAGATAGGACAGCACTCCAGAGGGTTAACATCATTGCCCAGAGGATTATTGGATGCCCTCTCCCCTCTTTGGAAGAGCTTTATAGCTCCTGCTGCCTTAAGGACGTTCAAAACATTCTCAAAGATCCATCTCATCCTGGGCACTGTTTTTTTTTTTTTTTAACTGTTACTATCTGGCAGATGGTACAGAATAATAAAAACAAGGACAAATAGGCTGAAAAACAGCTTCTATCCCAGGGCAGTAGCTCTGTTGAATTCTGCTGTATAGGGCAGTGTTGGTGTGGTGTCAGGGGCTTTCGGTTCAATGTGTGGAAGGTGAAGGATGTGTGCTTGTTTTTATTTTCATGGTCATGGTCATGATTTGCACTGAAAATGGTGTTTGATTTTGTTGTATGAGGTGCAATAAAAATAAAGTAAAGTAAAGTAAACTTTACAAAGTTACCTTAAACAGTTTTCCCCCTTCCTCTCTGCATCTCCTGAGCCTCTTTCACAGATTTTTTGGGATGATAATTGGATTAATTCTACAGCTGTTACCTGAATAACTTGGATGGATAGGATCTGACAGTTAAAGACCCTCTTGATTTTTTAAAAATCAAATATGCAGTGCCAAAGACAGAATAACAGAATAACAGAGTTGTAAGGGAAATTGAAGGTCTTTTAGTCCAACCCACCACCCAAGCAGGAAACCATATTTCATTTCAGACAAATGGCTCTCCAATCTCTTCTGAAAATCCTTCAGTATTGGAGCACTTACAACTACCGAAGGCAAACCATTCCATGCCTGAATTTTCTCATTATCAAGAGATTTCTCCTCATTTCTGGATTCATTCTCTCCTTGATTAGTTTCCATCCTTTGCTTCTTTTCCTGCCTTCAGGTGTTTTGGAGAATAGCGTGACTCCCTCTTCTTTGTGGCAGTCCCTTACATATTGCAAGACTGCTATCATGTCACCCCCTAGTCCTTCTTTTCATTAAACTAGATACACCCAATTCCTGCAACTGTTCTTCATATGTTTTAAACTCCATAATCATCTTTGTTATTTTCTTCATTCTTTGTAAAGTTTTTTATATCATGGTGACCAAAAATGGATGCAGTATTCTAATTGTGGTCTTACTAAGGCTTTATAAAGCAGTACTAATACTTCACATTATCTTTAGTCTATCCCTCTGTTAATGCAGCCTAAGATTGTGTTGGGTTTTTTGGCAGCTGAGGTACACTGCTATCTCATATTTAAGTGATTTTCTACTGGGACTCCAAAATCCCTCTCACAGTTATGGGAAAGACTAGAGATCATTGATACTCAGCTATTAGCAGTGTGCCTTTTAATAGAATAGTATTTTGTATCTGATTACATCTATTATGACAATCCTTCATAATAGTGACTGGGCAAGCTTCCTTCGTGGCAGCCATTTTGTTAAAATACTTACGACATGACGCGGTGCTATCAAATCAGTTGTGGAAACAAAATACAGATATTCCTCAACTTACAACCCCAATTGGTTGTAAGTTGAGAAATACCTGTATTTTACAAATATCTAGTTGTAAATGTTCCGAACAATCTTATAAATTAGTTTTCTTCTGAGAGAGATTGATCGTGTCACAACTGAGCCCAACATTTCTGTGGGCTAAACGAGATATTTGTTTAGTGAATTCTGCTCCATTTCAGGACGTGAATCACTGCAATTGTTAAATTAGTGATTTAAGTGAATTTAAATTGTTCAATGAATCTGGCTTATTCACTGACTTGGCTTGTGGAAAGGATGCAAAAGGTGGCCCAAAATATGACCCCGAGAGATGGCAACCATCATAAAGATGAGTCAGTTGTCAAGCATCTGAATTACAATCACACAATCACACAACCATGGGAAGGCTGCAATGGCTATAAGTGTGGAAAATGGTCATAAGCCACTTTTTTCAGGGCTGTTGTCACTTTGAATGGTCCTTAAATGAACTGTTGTAAGTTGAGGAGTGCCTGTACATAAATATACTGTGTTGCCTATCCATATGGTTCTTTTGATAAAATATAGGACTAGTCTACAACTATCTTTTATCACATGATGTGAAATGATTCCTTCAAATTAATGGATGGAAACTGAAGAAGGAGAGATTTAACCTGGAAATAAGGATAAACTTTCTGAGAGGGATCAACTGATGGAACAGAAGTTGCCCTCAGAAGTTATGGGAGCTTTATCACTTGAGGCTTTCAAGAAGATATTGGACTGCCATTTGTCAGAAATGGTGTAGAGTCGAGGGTTGGACTCAAACTCACCCTGTTTGAGTGGAGGGTTGGACAAAATGATCAACAAGATTCCTTTCAACTCTTTTAATCTGTTAAAATATTAGAATATTGCTAAAATGTCGTCCCTAGTCCTTCTTTTCATTAGACTAGATATACCCAATACCAAGCCAATATGTTCTAGCCTCCAACCCCCTTATCATCTTTGTTGTTTCTGTCATGATTCTGTGCTGCAATGGGTAGGTACTCATTTACTGCATGGGCAATTGAGAAAGAAAGAGATGACAATAATCTATTTCTATGGTTTGAATTGATTTTCTTTTTACCTTGATGAAAGTGACAAGGCTGCCATAAAATATGGCCACAGTAAAGAGAACAATGAAGACTGCCATAGAGAGGAAGGGGTCCAGCTATTTTCCAAAGCACCTGAAGGCCAAACAAGCAATAATGGATGGAAACTGATCAAGGAGAGATTCAACCTGGAAATAAGGAGAAACTTTCTGACAGGGAGAACAATCAACCAATGGAACAGAATTTGCCTTTGGAAGTTGTGGGAGCTTCATCACTGGAGGCTTTCAAGAAGAGATTGAGCTGTCATTTGTCAGAAATTGTGTTGGGTCTCCCTCTTGAGCGGTGGGTTGGGCTAGCTGACCTACAAGGTCCCTTCCAACTCTGATTATCTGTTATCTGTTAAAATGGTCATCGTCCACCAACATTTTCCTCAATTGCTGCTGTCCTATATAGTCTATATATACTAGTCTTAGCTGAACAGTTCACACCTTCACACCTTGGTAATTGTTTTGGGAATGTACACTCTTCAAATATGCTCCCAATTTTTTATTACACCATGATGAGGTAGAATGGCAGAATCTGAGGGGACATAGAATATATACTTTCCAAATTTCAATATTTATGGAGCTTTTTAATATTTTTATATTCTCGTATTTGAGGGGCTTCTAAAAAGACGAGGGGATAAAACTACTTTCCAAAGCACCAGAAGGCAAGGTAAGAAACAATGGATGGAAACTAATCAAGCAACCTAGAATTAAAGAGAAATTTCCTGATGGTGAGAACAATCAACCAGTGGAATAGCTTGCCTTCAGAAGTTGTCGGTGCTCCATCACTGGAGGCTTTCAGAAAGATACTGGACAACTATTTGTCTGAAATGGTACAGGGCAGTGGTCAGCAACCAGTGGGCCAGGGACCACTGGTGGTCTGCGAGAACATTTTGGTGGTCCACAGAGAAATGTCACTCCCAAAACAATTAATCCAGGCTGCATGGGAACAGAAGGCTGCACTACCCACATGGCCCGTGGGAACATAAGGCTTGTGTCACTTGCATTGTGAACAACAGAACGTAGTGAGGGGAGGGAGGAAAGGGCAGAGAGCTGTCCCACTTGCCCCACTCACCTGGCCTGGCCACTGGGCTGCTTCTTTCCACTTCTTTCTTCTTCTGCTTTTGGCTGCACACAAGGAAAGCAGCAAAAGTCTTTCTTTCTCTCCCTCAAACTCTGCCAGAAATGAGTCTTTGGGACCCTGCAAGGCCTCCTGCTCCAAGAGGCTATGCCGGCAAAGACTCATTTCTGGTGGAGTTTGGGGGAGAGAAAGAAAGACTTCTGCTGCTTCTGCTGCTTTCCTTGCATGAAGCCAAAAGTCTCTCTCTTTCCCCCTGAGAATGGAGCTGGGGACGGTATCCTGCAATCCCTAATAAAGAATGATTTATCAGTAGGAAAACAGGGTGGGGGATTTTCCTGTAGACATTTTTTGGCATTTTCCCAGGGTCTCTGGTCTGCGGGTTTTAAAATTATGAGTTTGGTGGTCTCTGAGGTCCAAAAGGTTAGTGACCCTTGGTATAGGGTTTCCTGCTTAAGTAGGAAGCTAGACTAGAAGACCTCCAAGGTCCCTCCCAACTTTGTTTTTCAATGTTCTATGTTTTAATTCCAAATGTAACAACTAGGCACTTCCTATTTGTTTGATCACCTGTTTGATTAATACCTTACCTTTCTATTCAAACAAATACTTTAAGGCACTACCCTTCATAAATTAATCATTGATATAACACCTGATTCCACCCAGTTCAACTCCAGGTAGTTCACCGTTCAACAAAAACAAAATAAAATCAACATTTTAGCACCACTCTCTACATAGTCCATGCTGCTTAGCCTCATCCTGCAATCTTAACCTTTCTTCCATGAAAAATGTCCTGTTTCCAGTTTCTTCCCATCACATGCAGGGTTGAAGAAGCAAGCTTCTGGAATGCCAACCAGGAAAAAAAAAGAGGAGCTAACTGGAATTCAAAATACAATTTGTGGATTAATTAACAGGCTCAAAATTAACGGCATTCGCCCTCTTGCTCAGGAAAACCTTGTATGGCAGTTGAGGAAAATGGGTTGATTTGCAAGGATTTATTTTATAAGGCAAAGTAATGTTTTAATTGCACAGCACCAAGGAAACACATATATATTAACATAGGGGTTAATGGAAAGACTCCAGAGACAAGTCAGATGGTGTTGTATTTAATACCAGTGTCTGAAAAGAATCCAGTGGGAGCTAGCTGACTGAGTTGTTATTATTCACTGCCTTTAAAAGGGGTGAAATTAATTATGCTTCAACAGAAAAGTTGCAGGATTTGGGTTTGGCTAGTCTAGAGAAAAGAAGGACTGGAGGGAATATGATAGCAGTATTCCAGTATTAGAGAGGCTGCCACAAAGAAGAGGGAGTCAGCCTATTCTCCAAAGTACCTGAAGGCAGAGTAAGAAGCAATGGATGGAAACTAACCAAGGAGAGAAGCAACCTGGAATTAAGGAGAAATTGCCTGAGAGTGTGAACAATTCATCAGTGGAACAACTTGCTCCAACACTGGAAGTTTTTAAGAAGAGAAGACAGCCAATTGTCTGGCATGGTGTAGGGTCTCCTACTTAAACAGGGGGTTGGACTACAAAATCTCCAAGGTCCCTTCTAACTCTGTTATTCTGTTAAACTGAAGCTGACTTTTTGCTTGACAGCATGACATGGTCTCCCTTTCCTCCCCCAAAAAGTTTAAAAGAAACAAATAAACATCAAATTTGGCAGATATTATAAGATGCAATCTTGATGTTGATTGGCCTGAAGTTATCCCCCCCCCTCCCTCCATTTCAAAAAAAAACAAACTGAAAATGCCTTTAAGGGACATTATTTTCTTTTTCTTTTTTTCCTTTTCAACCTTAATTATATTCAAGAAGATGACTTTGATCTTTGATATAAACTTGCTTTTCCAAACCAGAATGGCTTCTCCTTCCATCCCGGAAACTCAAGTGCTCCATCAAAAGCACCATGTCTTAAATTTCATTTTCCCTGGGACCTCACTAATAGGCTGAAGATAAAAATACAATTTTTCAGAGAGTCAAAAGGACATCGTTTGAGAAATATCTGACTTCCCATATGTTTTATCTATCACAGGCCTGCTTGCACCAGAAACCCAGAACTCAGCTGCAGCTGTATTTTTAACCAGATGAGAAAAGACCCTTCAAAGATTATTTTTTAAGAGATATCGAGATTAATGGCCAAAAATAAGAAGATAAAATTGTCTGGCTCTGGTTTATGACAAAATAGCTCCAAATGGTTAATCAGAACAAAGAAAACCTCAGGACTGGTTCTTCTGTGAATCTCCTGAAGTTTCTAAAGCCAGGGAGTCCTCGAATTGTAACAGTTCATTTAATGACCTTTTGAAGTTGCAATGGCACTGAAAAAAAAGGGATTTAGGACTGTTGCAGCATCCCCATGGTCACGTGATCAAAATTTGACCGCTTGGCAACTGACTCATACTTATGACGGCGGCAGAGTTCCAAGGTCATGGAATCCCCTCTTGAGACCTTCTGACAGGCAAAGTCAACAGGGAAAGCCAGATTCACTTAACAACTGTGTTACTTATTCAACATCTGCAATGATTCACTTAACAACGGTGACAAGAAAGATTGTAAAATGTTAACAAATGTCTCTCTTAACAAAATAAAACTTCACTTCAATGGTAGTCATAAGTTGAGGACTTTTACCTGTACTGCAATATTTCATAAATTTTTCATCCGGATGTGTTACCTGGCTACATGTTGACTGGGTTTGCATATTATTGTAAATCCTAAATTTGGACAAAGAAGTGCAGTTGCTGTGTTCACACAACAAGCTATGCCCACTTCATGCAATGACTAATTCCATTCTGACCAGTGGTGGGTTTCCAAATTGTTTCCTACTGGTTCTACGGGTGGTTCTATGTTCGTGCGCTTCATGTGTGCGCGCAAGGCTCAAAGGCCGACCTCCGTATGAGGTGAGTGAGGTGAGCTGAGCTGTTTTTTAGTTCAGCTGAGGTGCTACAATCCACTCTGCTGTACGAATCAGCTGAGCTTTGCGTGCATGCAGGGCTCAAAGACTGACCTCTGTGTGAACTGTGTAAGATGAGCTGATCTGTTTTTTAGCTCAGCTGAGGTGCTACAATCCATTCTGCTATGCAAATCAGCTGAGCTTCATATGCATACAGGGCTCAAAGGCTGACCTCTGTGTGAAGTGAGTGAGGTGAGCTGAGCTGCTTTTTAGCTCAGCTGAGGCGCTACAATCCACTCTGTTGTATGAATCAGCTGAGCTTTGCGTGCATGCAGGGGTCAAAGACTGACCTCTGTGTGAGCTAAGTGAGGTTAGCCACCACTGGTATAGGGTCTCCTGCTTGAATAGGAGGCTGGACTAGAAGATCTCCAAGGTCCCTTCCAACTCTGTTATTCTGTATTCTCTACAATACTTTATAATCATTTATTAAGTATTGAAGCTTTCCCACAGCTTAATGCATCCAATTTATCTCCATTTTCTAAGAACTTTTCAATCAATCAGAATAGAGCTGGAAGGGACCTTGGAGGTCTTCTCCTCCAGCCCTCTGCTCAAGCAGGAGTCCCTATACCATTTCAGACAAGTAGCTGTCCAGTCTCTCCTTAAAAACCTCCAGTGATGGAGCACCCATAACTTCTGAAGGGAAGCTGTTCCCCTGGGGGTTAATAGTCCTCACTGTTAAGAAGTTTCTCCTTAATTCCAGCTTGCTTCTCTCTTTGATTAGTTTCCATCCCTTGTTTCTTGTCCTGCCCTCTGGTGCTTTGGAAAATAATTTGACCCCCCCTCTTCTTTGTGACAACCCGTCTCTCTTTTAAACTATCTTTGATTCTCTGGAAAAAAAAACGGTGTTCTTCTCTTCCTCTAAAATTTAGGAAATGCAGAAAGCCTTTTAATATCAAGATTTACTTTTTCCCAAAGGATTCGCTCAATGCTTAGATCCTCCTTTTTTCTGGACAGCCAACGTTCACATTCAAATAGGTAGACACTGTCAGTGGCATCATTCAGGATCTCAACTTTCTCCAAGTACCAGTCTGGCCTTGGCAGGGTGTTGTCATGGCGTATCTTGATTTTAGAGATGGTTCCAAGGTCCACAGCTTCCACGGTGAAGATGTCTTCCTGTGGGAGATAGAAGATAAATTCTTGGTTAGTCTTTAAATAACCTCTGTTATACAAACAGTATGACAGAGTTGGAAGGGAGCTTGGAGGTCTTCTAGTCCAACCTCCCTGCTCAAGCAGGAAAGCTTTTCTATACCAAATGGTTGTTCAATCTCTTCTTAAAAACCTCCAGTATTTATGAAGGCCCTAACTGTCTGGAAACTTTGGAATATAATTTTAAACCCATCTGAAGAATACAGGTAATCCTCAGACTTACCGCCATAATTAGCATAAAATTTCTGTTCTTAAGACAGTCGTTAAGTGAACATTGCCTCATTTTACAGCCAGAGTTGTTAAGTGAATTGCTGCAGTTATTATCTTAGTAACATGGTTGTTAAGTGAATCTGGCTTCCCATTGATTTTGCTTGTGAGGAGATCATAAAAGAGAATCACATGACCCCAGGGCACTACAACCGTCTGTCATGCCCCTGTTGGAATCTGATTCTGAGGGAGAGGTGGAACAGCAGGGAATAGGAGTGTGGCTCCGGTGGCTGTGGAGGAAATTGAGGAAGGGCACAGTCCAGCTGGACATTCAGAGGAAGGCCCATGCCCACCCTCTCTGCATCCTAGGGCACACAGGGAGGAATGGATAAGGGAGCAACATGAGTTGCATGGTTTACAGGGGAGGAAAGGGCCCTGATCCCCTTCATTGGCTGCAGCTGGGAAGACTGTTTAAAAGGGCAAACTGTGCATGGCAAAGTTTCTGGAAGCAAAGTGTGAAATTATTCTTGTTTGTCAAGTCTTATCTGAGTTCTGGTGTCCTCCCAAATGTGTGTGTTTCATTATCTTTTGACATCTTCAATCCCTTATCCTGCCCTATCTTGTTAATTGCTGCAATGTGGTTTGTGTTGGTTTTTGTTTATAATTTGCATGTACTTTGAGTTCAGACGGAATTTCTTCCCTTTGAAAACTGTTTTTGGGAGAGGTTTTTCTCCAGCCGATGCTAATTGGATATTAGAGGCCAAGTTGGAGGAATTGATGCTGCAACAGTCATAAGTGTGAAAAGGGGTCATTAGTCATTGTAATTTCAAACACATCACTAAACAAATGGTTGTAAGTCGAGGACTACCTGCATTTATTTACACGCTCAATTTGGATGCCACGTTGAAAAAAGGTTGGGCATTTCTTGTCTCAGGGAGACTTGGGTTCAAAATCCACCATCAGCAATGGTAACTTACTGGGTGACTTTGAAACACTCAAAACCTCTCATCACAGGAGATCATTGTTATTAATTTATAAGGTGATAATTAACAAGTAAAATGATTATTAGGATTTAAAGGGGAACTAATTAAATGATATAAAAGGTATAGGGATTGCACGCTCTCATTGGTAATTTTAAGGGAAACTTTTTTGAAATGTTTGAATTGAGATGGAGTTTTTGTAATGATGAATTCAGAATTTGCGATGAAATTGCAAACCTGACAGATAAAAGTATGAAGTATAGTGAATATGAAGATATGAGACTTATTTAAAATTAAAAAAAATAGGTTAAGAAATGATTTGAAAATTTATAAAATAAGCTTGAGGAAAGTATTTGAGAAAAATAATAGAAAATATGTAAAGTAACAATAAGATATAAAACTAAATATGAAAGATGAATATGTAATCAAAGTCATGTTTGTATGGCAATGTGAAAACCTGGAATCATGCTGTTCGCTAAAAAAAAGATGTTTTTATAATGTAAAAAACTGAAATAAAACTTTTTCAAAAAAAAAAAAAAGTCTCAGCACAACCTTCACCCCTCAGGTAGTTATTTAACCTGGAGGAGAGAATTTTTTTAAAAAAAGTTTATTTATTCAATGTTTCAACAATTAAAACAAAAACAGATTTCCACACTTTGCAATGATACTGTAACAGTGTTTACATTGGTTAATATCATCCATAGCTATATTAAGATCTTCCTGACTGTGAACATTTTTATGCATATATATATATATATATATTTACACATATGTGATAGTACTTTGCACTTTCTCATATACTATCATTTGATGCCTTTGCGTCTTCTCCTTAATCATTTGTATCAAATATCCCATACCTTGTAATACTCTCGTCTCTTATTTTTCAAAAGCATCGTCAATCTGTCCATTTCTGCGTGTTCAAATATCTTATTGATTATTGCGGTTTCTGAGGGTGTTTTAGCCTGTTTCCAGTTTTGGGCAAAGGAGATTCTAGCAGCAGTTATATTATGGAGTATTAAGTATTGATGTTTTTCGGTTAAATTAGATTCTTGCGTCTAATATGAATAAAAAACACCAATATCTAATGCTCCATACTATAACTGCCGCCAGAATCTCTTTTGCCCAAAATTGGAAACAGGCCATGACCGCTCCAGAAACAACAATAATTAACAAGGTATACAAATGCGCAGAGATGGACAGATTGATGAAGCTATTGAAAGATAAGGGAGAAGGAGAATACTATAAGATATGGGATATCTGGTACGAATGGATAAAGAAAAGATGCAAAGGCATCAAATGATAATGTATAAAATACTATAAAGCAATAAGGCTTATGTGTAAATAAATGTTAATACAAATGTATATATGTATAAAATGTTTAGAATAATGAAGAATCAAATATAGAGATGGATAACACGCTAATAGAGGACACTTACCAATGTAAATACTGTTATAGTAACATTGCAAAATGTGGAAATTTGTCTTTAATTGTCAAAACATTGAATAAATAAATTTAATTTTAGAATAATAATAATAAAAAAATTAGATTCTAGCATGCCTAACAAAAAAAATTCTGGTTTAAATTCAATTTTCTGTCTCATTAGTTCCTCTAGCCATAATTTAATTTTGTGCCAATACCTCCGTGCTTGGGGACAAGTCCACCACATATGAAAATATGTTCCCTGGATGTAATTACATCTCCAACACTTTGCTGTCATGTTGGGAAACATTCTGGTTAAAGTCGCTGGGGGGAGATGCCATAGATAAAACATTTTATACAAGTTCTCCTTATATGAGACTGACAATATTAGGTTGTAGGTTACCTGACAGGTACATTCCCAATGGTCCAGATCAATACTACAGCTGAAATTCTTAGCCTAGGTTGTCATATTTTCTTTAACTATTTCCTCTTCTATTTTATATTCCAGTAAATAGTTGTATAGGAGGGAATTCTACATAGGATACCTTAATGTCAGCTTTACTATGTGAAACAACCCAGGACCAATAGCAGAGATATTTGTAATAAATAGGGGGTTTTTATCTACAAAGAATATATACTATATATACACACAGGGCTGGGCTTCAAAAATTTTAGCAAAGGGTTCTCTGCCTGATTTCTGGATGGGTGTGGTCATGGTGGGCATGGCCTAGTCACCTTCTGCACCATGGTGTGTGGGGGGGTGTTTTTGCCTTCCACAAACTCCGGAGGCTTTCCTTGAACCACTGGGAGGGCGAAAATGGCCTCCCAAGGCTCCGGTGGCTCTCTGGAAGCTGGAAACGGGCCAATTTCTGGCCTTCCTGAACTTCCAGGAGGCCTGTTTTTCACCCTCCCCCGAGCCTCCATGCGTGGGGACTCTTGGGAGGGGAGGGGTAGGGTGGGCAGGGCCAGCTAGAAGTGGGATTTTGGAAGTTCTCTGAACTGCACAGAATATTTAGCTAGGGGTTCTCCCGAACCCCTGCGAACCCCTAGCAGCCCACCCCTGCATATATGGTACTATGGGAGGAAGTCAAACAATCAGTAAATTACAGCAGGGAAGAACAAATTGGGGGGGGGGGGGAGAAAGAGAGAGAGGGAGACACAGAGAGAGAGAGACAGAGACCCCCAACAGGGCCTCTTCTTATTATACAGGCTCTTAAAGGGATAGCAGCCAAAAACCTTGCTGACTTCATTACATTAGTGCATCATTAGTGCATCATTGAAGCAGCTAGTCAGCTCTTAAACCACTACCCTGACACTTAAAATCCTGAAAGGAAAGTGAGATGTAAAATGCAGGAATGAATGACCTTGTTTGGAAACCAGCATTGCAGCCAGGAAAAGAAGACCCTTTCACCAGTACCTGTCCTCTTTCAAACTTGTTCGTATTTGTTTCAGACTTCCTTAGTTTCCTCTCACCGGTATCGCCCAAGTCTCCATAGATGGTTAGGAATACATTTGCATCTGTTCCGGCGCCATAGATATCACCCGTGAGAACAGAGACTTTGTACGAATAGACTAGAGAAAGGTGAAAATATATTAGAAGGCTCAAAACTAAGGAAGAGAGGGAGGGAGAAAAGGAGCAAGAGGAAAAAAAAAATATATGAACTCCAGGCACTCCAATATCTGAGGGGCTGCCACAAAGAAGATGGAGTCAAGCTATTCTCCAAAGCACCTGAAGGCAGATCAAGAAACAATCAATGGAAAGTAAGCAAGGAGAGAAACAACTTAGAATTGAGGAGAAATTTCATGACAGTGAGAACAATTAATCAGTGGAACAAGTTGCCCCCAGAAATTGTGGACTGGAAGTTATTAAGAAGAGATTAGATCATCATTTGTCCGAAATGGTATCAGGTTTCTTGCCTAAGCAGGGGGCTGGACGAGAAAACATCCAATGTGCCATTCTTCTATTCTATTCTGTTCTGTTCTGTTCTGTTCTGTTCTGTTCTGTTCTATCTCTAAAGAGATACTGTTGTTCAGATTAGATCATTTTGTGGTGTTTCCATTCCATTCCATATTTTCTATTCTATTCTATTCTATTCTATTCTATTCTATTCTATTCTATTCTATTCTATTCTACTCTACTCTACTCTACTCTACTCTACTCTACTCTATTCTCTCTATATGAACATTAACCTTATCATATCTATCCAAGTTAAATATAGTTAAAGCAGTAAAACAGAATGATTGCAGCTCCAATCTCCCCCCTCCATACTTTCTGCTCCCTTCCTCCCAATTAGTTATAAGCTGTATTTTTATTGCAATTTTACTGTGATTTTATACAACAAACACAAACACACACACACACACACACATATGGAGAGTGTGTTTGTATGTGTGTTTTATTTTGATGTTGTAAGCTGCATAGAGTTCCTTTGCAGCAAATAAATGTAATAAATAAAATAAAAATAAAGAAATGATGGCTAAGGAATACACGGAGAAAGTCTCCAATCTGTTGTTTTCTCATATATTCTGTGCAAGAGCTTGAGCTCATTATATCCTGCATAATATGCTGGGAGAGAGGACAATACCACTTCCCACTGCAAATTGCAGAAATATCCCAAAGGGGCTTTTCCAAAAGACAACTGGACATCCTTGCGTGTTTTTTTTTTAAATTGCTTCTCATTCAAGAAACTTCTGTTCATTTCAGCTCATTTAGTTCAGTTCAGAACAACTGCAGTAATTTGCTTAACAACCATGGTAAAAAGGGCGTAAAATGGGGCACGGTGCACTTAACAACTGCCTTTATTTTATTTTATTTATTTTTATTTATTTATTTGATTTGTCAATTGCTTACAAGATAATAAGTACAAGTATATACATAGTTATGAATACATGAAATGGGTACATATAAGAAAAATAAAAGAAATAATAGGACAGGGATGGTAGGCACATTGGTGCGCTTATGCACGCCCCCTACAGACCTCTTAGGAAAGGGGTGAGGACAATAGTAGACAGTCTAAGGTTAAAGTTTTTTGGGTTTGGGGAAGAAACTACAGAGTCAGGTAGAGTATTCCAGACATTGACCACTCTGTTGCTGAAGTCGTATTTCCTGCAGTCAAGTTTGGTGTGGTTAACCTTGAGTTTCTATCTATTGTTTGCTCTTGTGTTGTTATGGTTGAAGCTGAAGTATTCATTGACAGGTAGGTCATTGCAATGTATGATTTTATATACCATACTTAGATCAGATCGAAGATGGCGTAATTCAAGGTTTTCTAGGTCTAGAATTTCAAGTCTGGTGGCATAAGGTATACTGCAACAAGTAGAAGAGTGGAGAACTCTTCTTGTGAAGTATTTCTGGACTTTCTCAACTGTGTGCATATCAGATACGTAATGTGGGTTCCAGACTGATGAGCTGCATTCGAGTATTGGTCTAGCAAATGTTTTGTATGCTCTAGTTAGTAGTGTAATATTACCAGAGAAAAACTAGGTAAGATTAGGTTAACAACTCTTAATGCCTTTCTGGCTATGTGGTTATAGTGGGCTCTAGCACTTTGATCATTAGAGATGAGTTCTCCAAGGTCCTTTACAGAGTTTGGATCATCAACAAGATCTTGACTATTCAGCTTGTATTTTATTTTCTGATTTTTTTTGCCAATATGTAAGACAGAGCATTTATTTGTTGAGATTTGAAGTTGCCATTTGTTTGACCATTCTGATACACAGTCAAGATCTTTTTGAAGGGTAGCAGTATTGCCTGTGGTATTGAACAGTTTTACATCATCAGCGAAAAGAACGCAGTTGCTCTTAATATGATCACAGAGGTCATTTATGTAGAGTATGAAGAGAGTTGGCACTGCTTTGGGGGACATCACTATTGACAGGTACAGAATTTGATAGGACACTCCCAATTTTGACTATTTGTTGTCTGTTTGACAGGAGTGCTTATATCCAGTTATGCAGTTGTCCAGAGATACCGTAATATTTTAGTTTCAGGAGTAGTTTGCTGTGTACCACTGAATCAAAGGCTTTACAGAAGTCTATGTAGATTGCGTCTATTGCTTTGCCCTGATCAAGTTGTGTAGTCCATATGTCTTTGTAGTGTAAGAGTTGCAGATTACAGGATAGTTTTTTCCTGAAACCAAATTGTTTATTGGAGGGTAGGTTGTTTGTCTCTAAGTGGAGGATGAAGGATTGGTTAATAATTGATTCCATGACTTTGCAGGTGACGCAGCATAAGGAGATTGGTCTGTAATTTTCAACTAGGCTGAGGTCTCCCTTTTTAAAGATGGGGATGACCGTGGCTAGTGACCAATCAGTTAGGCAAGGAGCTGGTCCTGAAAGATTTCTCAAAGTTTATGCTTAGAGGTTCAGCTATGGGAGTGGATAGCTTTTTTAAGAATTAGGCACATATTCCGTCCGGTCCAATAGATAGAGATGGTTTTAGATTGCACAGTGCTTTTTCAACAATGTCTTCTGTAAAATTGATATGTATTAGATCATTGTAGTTGTCTGTGGTTTGGCTAGGAAATACTGGGCATGATCCAATGCTCTTTACAAATACTGAGCCGAAGAATGTGTTAAAGATGTTGACTTTAATGGTGTCGTTGTTGCAGTCTTTACCATTAGGTCCTATCAGGGGTGGGATGGACCTTGAGTCTTTTTGCTTGTTGCTTACAAAATTGTAAAAAGCATGGGTGGAATTGGTGCATAGGTTTTTCTCTTGTTTAATGTGATAATTGGTGCATTTAGTTTTTATCTGGTGGCATAAATTTTTGTATTGGCTTTTGAAACTGGCAACGTGACCAGATTTGTTTTTCCGCCAGAGTGATCTATTATTGGATTGAAGTTTCCTTATTGTTATGGGTAATCTGTTTTTTTGTTTTTGTTTTGGGAGTTGTTGTTGGTACTTATAGTTTGATGACTCTTTTGACTTCAAGTAAAAATAGGTTGTAATGGTCTTCAACAGTATTGCATCCAGTGAATAGAGATTGCCAATCAAGGGACGAGAGATCGTTGTGTATAAGATCATAGTTGCCTTTTTTAAAGTTATAATTGGGGATTATGTCATTGTGATGATTTTTGTGTGGGTGTATGTTGAGACAAAAGTCATCATATTGTGGTCACTGCTGGAAAAGGGTTCTTTAGTTTGTATTCCTTAAATTAAATTCAAACTATTGCAGAAGATGAGATCGAGGCAGTTGTTTAGTTTAGTGTTGTTGGTTACTAGTTGTTTCAGTCCCAGATTTGTAACAGCATTGTAGAAGGTTGCATGTCTGGGTTCAGTTGTACATTCATTTAGGGTCCAGTCAATATGAGGTAGATTGAAATCACCAAGAAAGATAAAAGCATGTAGGCGGGATGCTGCCCATGTTATTACTGTATTTAACTTGTTTACATGTTCGATGTCATAGTCAGGTGCTCTGTAACATAGTAAGAATCAAAATGTGATATTTAAGGATAGTTCACAGATGATGATCTCAGGAAGAGCAAGCTCCTGGGTAACTTGGATGTTTTTTTAGATGTAAGGACTTTTTATGGAAGATAGCAATACCACCTCCTCTACGAATTTCACGATCTGATCAATAAACATGATAGTCTCTTACTGTGATTATGGAGTCAGGGAGAGATGTGTTGAGCCATGTTTCACAGACAAATATGATGTCGAATTTAATCATATTTAGTAAGAGGAAAAATTCAGATATTTTATTCACAAGGCTTCTTGCATTGAGACTTGCTTAGCAATGGAAAATTTTGGGCTCAATTATGGTCATAAATCAAAGCCGACCTGTATTGGGTGAACAGAATGCAGTCCCCTTTTTTTGCTGTTGCTCTTAAGCAAGTTGTTTTTAACGGTGCTTTTGCCTTAGGGAATTTTGTACAGCCATGAATCTGTCCAACCTCCTTTGATTGCGTGTATTCATTAACACAATCTTATAAAAATAACATAGTAAGGACCAATAAAAGGGAATGTTGTAGCTGAAGGTTGAACTGTGGGGTCCTTGGTGCTCTCTGAGCTTGGTGGTTTACTTGCAGATGTTTCTTTACCCAACTAGGTAACTTCATCAAAGATACAAGGGAGGAGGAGGAAGAGGAGGAGAATTGTGAGGTCCTTGGTGCTCTCTGAGCTTGGTGATTTTCTTGCAAATATTTCATTACCCAACAAGGTAACATCATCAGAGCTACAAGGGAGGAGGAGGAGGAGCTCTCTGAGCTTGGTGATTTTCTTGCAGATGTTTCATTACCCAACTGGGTAACATCATCAGAGCTAGAAGGAGGGGGGGGGGAGGAGGAGGAAGAGGAAGAGGAGGAGGAGGAAGAGGAGGAGGAGGAGAAGGACTGTGGGATCCTTGGTGCTCTCTGAGCTTGGTTGTTTTCTTGCAGGCATTTCATTACCCAACTAGGTAACATCATCAGTCCTAATAATACTAACATACAGTGAACTTTATGTAAACAAAAAGCAAACCTACTAGCACTGATAATGTTACCTCGCTTCTCCTCCTCCTCCTCCCACCCACCACAAACCCTACTCCTTTCTAGTTCTAGTACTGGAGAAGTTACCTAGTTAGATAATGAAATGCCTGCAAGGAAACCACCAAGCTCAGAGAGCACGAAGGACCCCTTACAGCACAATAAAGAATGCAGTACACTAGAGTGGCTACTATGAGGAAAGCAGGGTTCCACCCCTCCCCTGTTTTTATAAACAGGTAGTTGTTCTTTTTGCTCCTCAATGTTAAACCAGCAATAGCAGCCAACCCCAAATGGCCGATGAGCATCCTGATCAGTGGTGGGATTCAAATTTTTTTTTACTACCGGTTCTGTAAGCATGGCTTGGTGGGCATGGCAGGGGAAGGATATTATAAAATCTCCAGTTCAGAGGTAGTATTTGCTGGTTTTCCAAACTACTCAAAATTTCCACTACTGGTTCTCCAGAACTGATCAGAACCTGCTGAATACCACCTCTGATCTTTATATATGAAGAAGATGGTGAGTGGGTGGGGGCTTGGCTGTGTTCTGATGGGGTGGGGGTGTGTTCTGATTGGTTGGAGGTTGGCTGTGTTCTGATGGGCTGGAGGTGTGTTCTGTTCAGGTGGGGGCTTGGTTGTGCTCAGGTTAGTCTTAGTTGCCATAGGATTTGAGCTGGTGAACTGTGATCCTGTTGTTTGGCTTCGTGTTCATGGTCGTGCCACATCTTCATGGTGGGTGTCAGTTCGCTTCATGTATGGGTCGGAGGGGTTTGAAGCAGGTAGTGATGCAGCTGCGGTACGACTTCTGGTCCGTGGTCATGTCTCATCTTCTGTGTGGGTGTGTCTTTTTTCTACGTGGAAGTGTGGTGGTAGCATCTTGTATGGCACTCGTGGGTGTGGGTCTGGTGTTATTCTTCATGTTAGGTACTCGTTTATTAATGAGGGAAGGTTTCCAAATGGCTGGTAGGCGGGAGGTATCAACTCGTTTATTCATGCTATGTGGGTGTTTTTCTATCTCTATGGCTTCTCTGATTATTCTGTTGCTGAAGTGTTCAGTTTTGGCGATAGTTCTTGTATTTTTAAAGTCAATCTCATGTCCTGTGGCTTTGAGGTGTTGGATCAGGGAAGAGGTCGGTTCTTCTTTTTTGATTGAGTGTTCTTCAATGCGTGCACTCATTTTTCTGTTAGTTTGTCCTATGTATGTGGTGGGGCAGGCAGTGCAAGGGATTTCATATACTCCTTGGTTTTCTAACTCGATTTTGTCTTCAGGGTTTCTTAGGGTGGTGGATATTTTTCTGTTTGTGCAGAATGCTATGTTTTTGGAGGATCTTGCTGATTTTGTCTGTTGTGCCTTTTATATATGGGAGGAGGGCTTTGCTGTTCTCTTGTTCTCTGTCTTGGATTTTGGTTGGGGTTTCATTTTGGATTAGGTGGGTAAATCTTCTTTCTTTGGAATCCATTGGCTGTTAGTATGTTAGTGAGAGTGTGTAGTTCAGTTTTTAGGTGTTGTTTGTCGGCTAAGCATTTTGTTCTGGAGATGAGTGTCTCAGCTATGGAATTGATCTGTGCTGGGTGGTGGTGTGAGAGTGCATGTAGATAGCGGTTTGTATGTGTTTTCTTCTGGTAGATGGTGTGTCCTAGGGAGCCATTGGATTTTTTGTATACTAAGACATCTAGGAAGGGAAGTTGATTGTTAGCTTCTGTTTTCATGGTGAATTGTATTTTGGGGTGTAGGCTGTTGAGGTGTATGAGGAAGTTGTTCAGTTTTTCTTTCCTGTGTGGCCAGATTATGAAGGTGTCATCTACGTATCTGAGCCAGAGATATGATCACAAACCCAAACTCTGGCTCAGATACATAGATGACACCTTCATAATCTGGCCGCTTATAAAGAACTCAGTCAGTCTGACACAGAAAAAAAAAAGATTTGAGCAGTTTCTGATTTGTATTCTAATTTTTTTAAAAAAAATAATGTGCTGTTGCTATGCATCTTCATAATATACTGTCGTTAGAAACTTCGGGTATCAAAATAAACCAGAAATAAGTCAGGAAGCTGCAAACAAATTATGTGTGCCTCTTTCTGCCTCACACATGGCTGCAACTATTCAGCCAATCACACATTGCAATTTGCATCCTAAAACTATGATTTATTTCCATCTCCTTTATTATAGGTTATTCTAAGCCAAGAACATACAAATCACATTATGGCTTGGTGTGATGTTTAAACTCATTTACTATTTTTAGGGAGGGAAGGATTTACATATCTTTATATGCCAGATTTGGTTCTCTGTGCATATAGTGATGAAATGCTGTCCACATAATGAACAGGGAAAAAAAACCCAGTTTATCACTGCTAGCAAAGAGTCATACTATTGGCTTTAATGTAAAAATTACTCTACATCTTTATAAGATTTAACAAAATAATAGAGTTGGAAAGGACCTTGGAGGTCTTCTGGTCCAACTCCCTGCTTAAACAGGAAACCTTATACAATTTCAGAAAAATGATTGTCCATTTTTTTTTCTTAAGGAAAACACTGAAGGTTCTTAAAACCTTCCAGTGTTGGAGCATTGACAAATTCTGGAGGCAAGTTGTTCCACTGGTCAATCGTCCTCACTGTCAGGAAATTTCTCCTTAGTTCAAGGTTGCTTCTCTCCTTGGTTAGCTTCCATCCATTGGTTTTTTTTTTTCCTGCCTTCATGTGCTTTGGAGAATTGCTTGACTCCCTCTTTTTTGTGGCAGCCCCTGAGATATTGGAAGACTGCTATCATGTCTCCCCAGTCCTTCTTTTCCTCAGACTAGACATATTCAATCCCAGCAACTGTTCTTTATATGTTTCAGCCTCCAGCCCCATAATCATCTTGGTTGCTCTTCTCTGCACTCTTTCTAGAGTCTCCACATCTTTTTTACACCATGGCAACCAAAACTGGATGCAGTATTCCAAGTGTGGCCTTACCAAGGCATTATAAAGTGGTATTAACACTTCATGTGATCTTGATTCTATCCCTCTGTCACAGGGGTGTTCAAACTTGACAGCTTTAAGACTTGTGGATTTCAACTCCCAGAAGTCCTCCTCCAGTCATGTTAGCTCAGGAATTCTGGGAGTTGAAGTCCACAAGTCTTAAAGTTTCCAAGTCGGAAGACCCTTGCTCTATCACATCACATAATAGGCATCTCATAATAGCTGAGAATAAAACATACAATTAATCTAAGACCTGGAGGCTGACTTACTTTCCAATGAGTCATCAATTTCTTCATCAATCTGCTTAAGTGTGCCATCTTTCATCAGTTTCTCAGTAAAAATTCTAGATGGAACCAGTTCCCTCATGATTTCACCATCTTCTTCAGATTTTGCCAGCCATTTTTCACATGGAAATGTGGTTTTCTCAGAGCCCTAAAATCACATTAAAAAAAAAAAAAAGATAACTGTCTTTAGTAGTGAAATTTTTTCAACTCTCAGGTTAGATTCGTTCTTAAGTTGAAAGAAAGTGCAACAAATAGAACAGCATGAATAAATTCTATTTATTTCTAAAATGTGTGCGGCCATTTCTGTGGTGACACTCAGTGGGCTAGCAGTTTGTGCTGAGGGAAACAATTGGCTGTCTTTAGATGTTGTGTTCAGTTGGATTGTACTTTTCTGGATTTTAGGAGAGCACGTGTAAAAGGCCCACTGTAGTTTGCAAAACAATGTTATTTAGTATGATATGTAAAGAAAATTCATAGAGGCTTATGCAGTAAACTGGGGGTCTTCAAACTTGGCAGTTTTAAGACTTGTGGACTTCAACTCCCAGAATTCTCCCTCTAGTCATGTTAGCTCAGGAATTCTGGGAGTTGAAGTCCACAAGTCTTAAACTTGCCAAATGTGAAGACTCTTGCAGTAAACCATGGTAAAGCAACCATTTCCTTCAGAAACTGTTTCCAATTCACATTTGAAGGTAATATACAGGAAGTCCTCTACAACAGTTCATTTAGTGACCATTCAAAATTAATATGGCACTGAAAAAAGTGACTTATTATGACCTTTTTTCACACTTATGACCTTTGCAGCATCCCTATGGTTATATGATCAAAATTCTGAAGCATGACAACTGATTCCTGTTGATGACGGTTGCAGTGTCCCTGGGCCAATGATCCCCTTTTGTGACCTTCTGACAAGCAAAGTCAATGGGGAAACCAGATTCACTTAACAACTGTGATACAAACCTAACAACGGCAGTGATTTGCTTAAGAACTGTGGCAAGAAAGATTGTAAAATGGGGCAAATTCACTTAACAACTGTCTTGCTTAGCAACAGAAATTTTGGGCACCACTGTGGTAGTAAATTGAGGATTATCTGCACAGGGAGATCTCAATTAGTGCGGGCTAAAAATTCCACAAAACGATTGCATTATTTGAATTTGTACTACGCTCATTGATATTTCTGTGGAAAATAAGGTGATTGGTTCAGCACCAGTGGTGGGATTCAAATTTTTTTACTATCGGTTCTGTTGTCAGGGCTCCAACAAATCCAGCCTCATTCAAATCAAAAGTCTCCGGCTGCATCTCAGGGAAAAGTAAATTGGTTTATTAGAAGTTGCCATGTTGGCGAGCTGGCTGGGTGCAGCCGATACTAAATCACATCATACATTTCCCCCTTGACCCTGGTCTTCCCCCCAACCCCTGTGTTCTGGATATAGAATAGTAGACTCCTAATCCAGGATTTGGATTGGCTAAAAATCCTAAATGGGGATTGATTCAATAGGAACCAATCCAAGAAACCGCTCAAAAGGCGGCAAAAATAAACTACCTGTCATTGGCTACAAGCCAGCAGGCAAATCCCTATAAAAAGGCTGCTGCGGCTTGAGCCAATGTTCCGTTTTTCAACTGCTGTATATAATAAAGACTTTGTTGTTGGAACCCGGTCTACCTCGCGTTTTTCCGGATGGAACACCCTGGATGTGACTTCTCCAATGGGACACATCCGTCTCCAAGAGTCATCCATCATGCTCTCCTTCTAAGCACCTTCTAATGCTCAGAAATTCTGGGAGTTGGGCTACAACTTTGGGCTGCCAGGGTGATTATCTACTCATTTCAAGATTGTCTTGTTTTCCCCCACTCCCTTTTTCTGGCAGCTAAAAAGATCAAAAGAGTAATATTTTTAGTTAACACTGTGGGTGCAGCATGGCTTGGTGGGTATGGCTGGTTGGGCATGGCAGGGGAAGGATACCATAAAATCTCCATTCTCACCCCACTCCAGGGGGAAAGTTACCACCGGTTCTCCGAACTACACAAAATTTCCGCTACCAGTTCTCCAGAACTGGTCAGAATGCCACCTCTGTTCAGCACCATGAAAATAGGCAATTAAAATGCTTAAAATACAATTGTTAGATGTTTATTAATGAAGTAACACAAAAAGAGGGTAAACCACACCCAAAGCATACCTACTGTCTACTGTCCTCAACCTATAACCACAATTGAGCCCAGAATTTCTGTTTGCTAAGTGAAACATTTGTCCCATTTTACAACTCTTCTTGTCACAGTTGTTAAATGAATCACTTAAGATGTTCAATTAGTAATACGGTTGTTAAGTGAATCTGTCTTCCCCATTGACTTTGCTAGTCAGAAGGTCGCAAAAGGGGATCATGTAACCCCAGGACACTGCAACCGTCATAAATGTAAGTCAGTTGCCAAGCTTCTGAATTTTCATCATGTGACCACAGGGATTGTCAGCCCCACTGGGTAGAAAAGGCTTTGTACTGAAAAACCATAGTACTTACAATGGTAATTCGCAGTAACCAGGGTTTATTTTCTCAGTTAAGCTCACAACAGTCCCAAAAGGCAATGCTGGATCAATGCCAAGTGAACTTAATGCTGACAGCAACTGCCTCTCAGTGTTTATTATAGTTGCCTGTCAACCCCAACCAGCTGATCTACACCCATCCATTACTATGCTCACCTTCAGTCTGCATCTACTTACACCTTACATGTCAACAAACTCATCACCTACAACCCCCACCACCCTGAAAGCCCAGTTAGGAGTTTCATTGCTCTAACATTGCAGAATAGCAGACATGGCCATGGCCACCGATCCTCTCTGCACATTGTCAATGTTCTCTCTGCACTGAACAGCTGGTGGCTGTTCCCCCAGGTGGCAAGCAAGGAGCAGACACAAAGGACAAGCATGCCTGTTGGGCTCCCAGAACATCTCCATTGTGAGCCCAACAGGGATGCTGCAATGGTCATAAGTGTGAAAGACAGTCATAAGTCACTTTTTTCGATGCTGTTATATCTGTGCATGGTCACGAAATGAATTGTTGTAAGTCCACCTGTATTCTGCTCTTATTCTTCAATATTAACATCTTTACTGAGCTTTTCTTGAATAGAACTTTCCTTGTCTCCATAGCGCACAAATAACGATTAATGTCTAACATCCCATTTACAACGGTGTATGTGTGAGCCAATATCACACGTGTGCTAGCTAGCCTTATAATTGAATTTTTGCTTATATTAAACAGGGCCTGTTATCAACTTACAAACTTACACTAAATAGTAGTTCATACTATTAAAGTTATGTCATTGTGACTTATGTGTACAATAAATACACCATCCGTGGTGGACATCATTTGGTTATAATTTCAGTAGGATATTAAAGAGGAAGATAATTGGCCATAGCTAAGGCTGGGAAAATTCTGACTACTCATCAGCAGGCATTAAAAGGATAAAAGATGAATCTATAAAATTTTTCTCCGATTTCTGCTATCCTGTATTGTCACACACATCTCATTTTCTCCTGCTGGTAGGAAGTCAGTTGATTCATAAGGGAGAGATCTCATGAACCTGGCAGATGTTAAAACATGATGTCTGTCTAGTTTGATGAAAAGAAGGACGAGGGGTGACATGATAGCAATGTTCCAATGTCTCAGGGGCTGCCACAAAGAAGAGGGAGTCAAGCTATTCTCCAAAGCAACCTGAGGGCAGGACAAGAAGCAATTGGAAGGAAACTAATTAAGGATTATATAATATGGAACACATTTTATCAATGGTTAGAGAATAAAAAAGGAAGCTGGAAATGAAGGAGAATAAAGGAGATTAGAAAATAAGATAAGATAGAGAGATATACGAGGTGATAATTGTTAATTCAACTATGATGAGAATAATGAAGTGTAAGGTCAATAAGGTACTATCACCAGAAGGGTTGTAAATGTTTAACTGTTAGATGTATTTTAATTCAAAGCTTGGGAAATAATATCAAGGTCAGTATGAATGTTGTAAATGGCAAAATGGTGAAAAATGTAGCACAAAAACATTTATACCCACACTGCTTGAGGAAAAAAATGGAATGTTTGGATTTTTGAAATTGAAGAATGAAAAAAAAATACCATATAGAAAAAAAAGGAGATATCCAACCTAGAACTAAGGAGAAATTTCCTGACAGTCAGAACAATTAATCCATGGAACAACTTGAAGTTGTGAGTGCTCCAACACTGGAAGATTTTAAGAAGAGATTGGACAACCATTTGTCTAAAATGATATAGGGATTTAGAAGATCTCCAGGATCTCTTCCAACTCTGTAATTCAGTTATCATCTCCAGGACTGGGGAGTCCATGATATTCCTATAGATATAGAGCATTTCCATTCTGAGAGGAGAGCTTGTTCTCCTCTAGGAAATATTGGTGGTTTCTTCCATCAGAATCACCATATTCCCATTCCAGATTTCCCCCTTCTTGTGCGTTTGATCTGAATAAAGCAGGATCTACTCAACCACTCCAATATGCCTCTCTCTGCAGCCATATTTGTTATGACAGAGGCAATGCAATTAGTGGCATAGAGAAATGTGGCTTTAGCCCTCTGTAGTGGATGTGGTTCCTCCTGCCAGATGCTTTCAATTTAATCTGACCTCATCTCTCCCCCCATGCAGACACATTGACATGCCTGTTCGCAATCTAATCAGGTAGCACCAATTTTAGAGGCCTTGGCAGCCGAGCGCTGACCGGTTGTAATATCCTGTGGCGTGATTATGACACCATTGTGCAGCATTTGGGCTTCTCTTTCTCTCTCTCTTCCCCTTCCGTCGTCGCATGCTTAAATCACAAAGTTCAGACAGATTAGGCGTAGTTAATAGCAACATTCAGTTTCATCCAGATTAATGAGTTTTTTTCAGTGAAAGAATCCGGCAGGAGGGGTGCAGAGGAAATGCAGGTCGGCTAATGGCCATGAGCAGCTATCCAGGGCCCTGAAGTTAATCTGTCCACAAGGGAAGACATCAGCAATTTACAGATACAAAAATCTTATTACTTCTAATCCTGGGAGAGCAGAATAATAGAGTTGGAAGGGACCTTGGAGGTCTACTAGTCCAACCCCCTGTCCAAGCAGAAGACCCTATACCATTCTGGACAAATGACTATCCAAATTCTTCTTTAAAAGCCTCCAGTGATGGAGCATCTACAACTTCTGAAGGCACTAATTGCTCCCTCTGTCAGGAAGACTCTCCTTAGTTCTAGGTTGCTTCTCTCCTTGATTAGTTTCCATTTGTTGTTTCTTGTCCTGCTTTCAGGTACTTTGAAACAGTAGGTTGACCACCTCTACCTAGCTTAACAGTAGTAACTGCAAGAGGGATCTTGGAGTCCTACTGGACAATCACTTGAATATGAGCCAGCAATGTGAAGCAGCTGCTTTAAGCAGCTGCTTAAAAAGCCAACACAGTCCTAGGGATAGAATCAAGATCAGGTGAAGTGTTAATACCACTTTATAAGGCCTTGATAAGACCACACTTGGAATATCACATCCAGTTTGGGTTGCTATGATGTAAAACTGAAGTTGCGACTTTTCAAAGAGTGCACAAAGAAGAGCAACAAAGATGATTAGGGGCCTGGAGGCTAAAACATATCAAGAACAGTTGCAGGAATTGGGTCTGCCTGGTTTAATGAAAAGAAGGACGGGGGGATATAATTGCAGTCTTCCAATATCTCAGGGGCTGCCACAAAGAACAGACGGTCTGTCAGAGTATATTCGTGAACTGGAATAAAGCATGGTAACAAGATCAACCAATGAATAGGCATAGCAACTAAGTCAGCCAATGAGAACTGTTTGGAAACTGAAAGTAAGAGTAGCCTAGGAAACTGAAATTACAAGAAATTAATCAAGGAGAGAACCATCCTAGAAATAAGGAAGACATTCCTGACAGTGAGAACAATTAATCAATGGAACAACTTGCCTCTAGTCAACATTGGAGATTTTTAAGAAGAGATTGGATAACTATTTGTCTGAAATTGTATAAATTTCCTTCCTGAGCAGGGGATTGGACTAGAAGATCTTCAAGGTCCCTTCCAACTCTGTTATCTTTTATGGCAGGCCCTCAACTATTGGAAGACTGCTATCATATCACCCCCAGTTCTTCTTTTCATTAAACTAGACATACCCAGTTCCTGCAACCGTTCATTGTATGTTTTAGCCTCCAGTCCCTTCATCCTCTTTTTTGCTCTTCTCTGCACTCTTTCTAGAGTTTCAACAACCTTTTTATATTGTGGTGACCAAAAGCACCTCCATTTCTTTCTCACAGATCACAGCGGAGAGCAGCAGTTAACTGACTCTGGAGAACCCTGCACAATGCTAATCAGATCACCCCAAGCTGAGAGTCTTTCTGGAAATCTAGGAACTGTAAAGTAGTCGAGGATGTTTGAAGTTGGAAAACTTCCTAGGAAAACGACTATGGGAAATCATTTCCATACTGTCCCAAAGGTGCTTTTTCTGGAGGCAACTGGACTTTCTTATTTTTTCCTTTGAAGACATTTCACTTCTCATCCAAGAAGCTTCTTCAGGATGGAAGGATTTATATTCCTTGCAGACAGCTGATCAGATGCATCCTTTTAGAGCAGAGATCTTCAAACTCGACAGCTTTAAGACTTATGGACTTCAACTTCCAGAATTCCTCCTCCCATCATGTTAGCCCATGAATTCTGGGAGTTGAAGTCCACAAATCTTAAACCTGCCAAGTTTGAAGACCCTTGTTTTAGAGGGTCCTTGAAGATTGGTTTATCTGTGTCCTCAGGGTGACCCTGGTTCCTGTAGTCTGCAATTTTTCATCTGGAAAAGCATTCCTACTCCCACACCATGCAAAGGGTGTTCATCCCAAATTCTTTTGCTAAAAGTCTGTAGAGATTCTCAGTCATCCAGGTCATGGTTGTCTCTATCAACTAAAAAGATACTCCTTTGGTCTTTTTAGCTGCCAGAAAAAGGGAGTGGGGAAAAACACACATTCCTCAAATGCCTAGATAATCAACCCAGCAGCCCAAAGTTGTCGGAGTGTAAGAAGGTTATTGGAGAGCATGATGGATGACTCTTGAAGATAGATGTGTCCCATTGGAGAAGTCACATCCAGGGAGTGGGGGGAAGACCAGGGTCAAGGGGGAAATGTATGATGTGATTTAGTATAGGCTGCACCCAGTTAACGCCAACATGGCCTCTTCTAATAATTCAATTTTCTTTTCTCTGAGATGCGGCTAGAGACTTTTGATTTGAATGAGGCTGGATTTGTTGAAACCCTGACAGTCTCAAAGGTGCTTTTTCAGTTTACCAACTGTCTGCAAGGAATATAAATCCTTCTATTCCTCACTATCCTGTCAGAGCTGAAGAGGCTTCTTGGATGCGAAACATGTTCAAAAGAAAAAAACCAGAAAGTCCAGTTGCCTCCTGAAAAAGTACTTCTGGGACAACCATGACCTGGATGACTGAGAATCTCTACAGACTTTGAGCTATACAATTTGGGATGGACACCCTTTGATTGGTGTGGGAGGAGGAATGGATTTCCAGAGGAAAGATTGCAGACTACAGGAACCAGGAACACTGCTCAGGTGGACCCTGATGATACAGATAAACCTCCAAGTAGCCTCAATGACTTGGTAAAAAGAATGCAAATGACCAGCTGTCTGCAAGAAATATAAATCTTTGTCGGAGCTGAAGTTTCTTGGGTGAGAAGAAAAAAGAAAATAAAACAAGGAAGTACAGTTGCCTCCTGAAAAAAGTACCTTTGGAACAACCATGACTTGGATGACGGAGAATCTCTACAGTCATTTCCCTTATTGTTGCCAAGAAGACTCTTTATAGCTATAGTAAAAGTGGCCAATGATGAAACCAATGGTTGAGACCGAAGATGGATTTATTGTTCCTTTTTTGGTACACTTTTCCACTTCCATTTGGAGAAAGAAAATAGTTATGGTTGCTATTAGTGTTGTATAATTATCACTATCACAAGAAAAGGACTGAGAACCAATTGGTGGTGATGGTGGTAGGGAAATGCTGCAATTATCAAGGGAAGGGGTCTTCTTAAATATAATTTGAGATAAAAGCCTCCATGGGTCTTCTCTAGCATCTGTTATGACAAAAAGGCTGGGCTGCAGATTCCATCCTCACTTTCTGTGATTTACTTCTCATTTATTCCTGCTTTGGTATCAAGGCAAGCATTTTTTCCCACGTACATTTTTTTAGCATCTCCTTCTTTCCATCTAATGCTCCTCTCCAACCTGCCCTCTCTGCCTTGGAAGCCATATTTTACTTGGAAGCTTCAAGGCTGCCACATTTAGTGCTTGGGAATTTGGGAGGGGGCATTTACAGATTACAGATAATCAGAGCTGGAAAGGACCTTGTAGGTCATCTAGTCCAACCCCCCACCCAAGCGGGAGACCCTACACCATTTCTGACAAATGGCAGTCCAATCTCTTCTTGAAGGTCTCAAGTGATGATGCTCCCACAACTTCCGAGGGCAATTCTGTTTCATTGGTTTATTGCTCTCACTATCAGAAAGTTTCTCCTTATTTCCAGGTTGAATCTCTCCTTGTTCAGTTTCCATCCATTGTTCCTTGTCTGGCCTACAGGTGCTTTAGAAAAAAACTTGACCCCTTCCTCTCTGTGGCAGCAGCCCCTCAAATATTGGAAGACTACTATCATATCTCCCCGGTCCTTGTCTTCACTACACTCCCGCAACCCTTCTTCATAAGTTTTAGTCTCCAGTCCTCTAATCATCTTGGTTGCTCTTCTCTGCACTTTTTTTGGAGCCTCGTCATCTTTGTTATAGTGTGTTGACCACACCACATTATAGAATAAAACAGAACAGAAAAGAACAGAATGCAAGGCAAGGCAAGGCAACACAACACAATACAATAACAGAGTTGGAAGGGACCTTGGAGGTCTTCTGGTCCAACCTCTTGCTTAGACAGGAAACACTATACCATTTTAGACAAATGGTTATCCAATCTCTTCTTTAAAACTTCCAGTATTGAAGAATTCACAACTTCTGGAGGCAAGTTTTCCATTGATTAACTCTCCTCACTGTCAGGAAATTTCTCCTAAGTTCTAGGTTGCTTCTCTCCTTGATTAATTTCCATCCATTTCTTCTTGTCCTTCCCTCAGATGCCTTGGAGAATAGCTTGACTCCCTCTTCTTTGTGGCAGCCTCTGAGATACTAGAACACTGATATCATGTCTCCCTTGGTCCTTCTCATTAGACTAGCCATGCCCAGTTCCTGCAACCATTCGTCTTCATCATATGTTTTAGCCTCCAGTCCCCTAATCATCTTGGTTGCTCTTCTCTGCATTCTTTCTAGAGTCTGAACAAGTTTTTTTTACATAAAGCAACAGTTATTCTTGGAGATATATCTATCTTCAGCATGCAGATAAAGCAACTGCTGAGGCTAGTAAACTGAAGGCCGTGAGAAGCCAACTGTGCATAATGCATGCCAACACAATCTCATTTGTTCCAGGGAGGGAAGAAAGATGCTGTCACACTTATCTCAGCCTCCCTTGATGGAGCTGCTGGCTCCATTCCATTCATTGACAGCCGCTGATTTCTCAATCTGCTGCAACTTTATTATGTGGCTCTGCTGAGGCATTGTAGTATCTGGAGCTCCTAAAGTGCCTGCAGATAACTCCCTTCCGTCTACTTGACTTTAAAAAAGAAAAATAATTTGGGTTTCAAAAGGTCTTTTCAAAGAAAGGGTGGGGGGAGAGAGGAAAGAAAGAAAGAAAGAAAGAAAGAAAGAAAGAAAGAAAGAAAGAAAGAAAGAAAGAAAGAAAGAAAGAAAGAAAG
>BLBF01000010.1:3068116-3088609 GCA_015471245.1 Laticauda colubrina
AAGAAAGAAAGAAAGAAAGAAAGAAAGAAAGAAAGAAAGAAAGAAAGGACAGAGAGAAAAAGAAGGAAGGGAGAGAGAAAGAGAAAAAAGGAGAGAGAAGGAAGGAAGGAAAGGGGAGAGAGAGGAGGGGGGAGGAAGAGAAGGAAGGAACAAAGAGAAGGAAGGAAGGGGAAAGAGAAGGAAGGAAGAAATAGAAGAGGAAAGAAAGAAAGAGAGAGGGTGGGAGAAAAAGAAGGATGGAAGGGAGAGAGAGGGAGAGAAAGAAGGGAAGGAGGGAGAGAAGGAAGGAAGGGGGAGAGAGGAGGAAGGGAGAGAGAGAAAAGGAAGGAACAAAGGAAAAGAAGGGAGAGAGAGAGAGAGAAAGAAGGAAAGAGGGGAAGTGAGAGAGAAAGAAGGAAGAAAGAAGTAGAAGAGAGAAGAAAGAAAGAAAGAAAGAAAGAAAGAAAGAAAGAAAGAAAGAAAGAAAGAAAGAGAGTAGGAAGTGGGTTTGCTAGAAAGCAAATCACCAGGTCACTAAGGAAACCATTTTGTGGATGTGCCCAACACACAATGTCAATATTCGAACGGTCATTAAGTAAATGATTGTCAGTCAAGTATCACCTGTCTTGTGGTTTTATAAAGCCACCATCTACATTCTTGGTAGGACCGAAATTTGAAATTGGTGACTGGTTTATTTGAGTTGCATCAAATATATGCTTAAAGAAGTATCTGCTTTAAACAAAATTAGAAAAGACATTTAGGTGGAAGAAATACACATTACAAAAAACTCCTCCTTACCTTTCCATTTGGCAAAAGTCTCCGTATGTCTACCTGATCAAGGTGCCAGCCTGAATTGATACCTGAGCCATCGTGCCCAATGCGGATCTTTTCTAGGATGTCACCAACGTCTTCTAGCTGAAGGAATTTAGGAAAAATGTGGTTATGGAATTACCTGAAGTGATTTTCTTAAAGTCCAAAATACAATTCAAGTTGTGCCTTCAATTTGTATTTTATTTTTTATTTTTTGCCTAAGGGGATAAAATGATAATAAGCATCCCAATAGCCCCCTCAAAATACAGCCATATTGGATGGGTTTTATTGTATTTCTATTTTGTGTGGTGTAAGAATACTGCATGAATGCACAATTCCCCAAAACGGCACATAAAATGATTAGGGGACAATAACAGAGTCTATTAGGAGACTGAAGGCTAAAATAAAGAATGGTTATTGGAATTGGGGATGTCTAAGGAGGGACTGATGTCTAATTTCCAGGTTTTTAAGTGCTACTTATAAAATACAGTGTAGATCCAGCAATAAAGAATGCTAAAGCAAAATAGCCCTGGATAGTTAGAAATATTGGCATTCTTACAGCTATTACTGTATGTTCTTACAAACTAAGTTACACTGGGGTGGGTTTTTTTGTTTCTGTTTTTGGTGCTTCCCTCTTGTCCATATTTCACGTTTATGGAGATTCTCAGTCATCCAGGATATGGTTGTTCCAGAGATGCTTTTTTTCAAGAGGCAACTGGACTTTCTGGTTTTTTTTTTCTCTTTGAATTTCAATTCTGAAAATTCAGAATTGAGTTTCAATTCTCATCAAAGCAGCTAAATGAAATCCTTCCATTCCCAACCATCCAGTCAGAGCTGAAGAAGCTTCTTGGATGAGACACAAAACCAGTGGTGGGATTCAAATTTTTTAACTAGCGGTTCTATGGGCGTGGCTTGGTGGGCGTGATGTGGCTTGATGGGGCGTGGCTTGGTGGGTATGGCAGGGGAAGGATACTGCAAAATCCCGATTCCCTCCCCACCCCAATAACCTGCTTTCCTATGCAGGGCAACCAAGGATCAGCTGGGACTTGGGAGACAGAAAATAGATAGATGGGGCCAGTCAGAAGTGGTATTTACCTTTTCTGAACTACTCAAAATTTCTGCTACTGGTTCTCCAGAACTGGTCAGAACCTGCTGAGTACCACCTCTGAGCGAAACGTCTTCAAAGAAAAGCAAATCAGTCCAGTTGCATCTTGAAAAAAGCACCTGTGGGATTCCATATTTCATATTTGTCTACTAGTGATAGGTAACAAATCAAATTTTGCTAAAAAAAAAAGCAGAGAGACAGAGAGACAGAGACAGAGAAACACAGAGACAGAGGCAGAGAGATAGAGAGGGACAGAGACAGAGACAGAGACAGAGAAATCTAGAAAACAATTGCACCAGTGTTAATAAATGTTAAAACACCCTCTGCTAAAAAACAAAAAAGGAACAAAAAACTCAATTATCTATGTGTCTATATTTTATATGATTGTTTGTTTGTTTTTCTTAGAAGAAAGAAGAGTTATGTAAAACAGCAATGGGCTTCCAAAGCAAATTATTCAGATGCTTCAGATACAAACAGCACATCAGTGATTGTGAGATGGTGTTGCCAACTATCCTGCTGTAGCAAACATGAGCATCAAAAGACCAAAAAACAGTGTTGGTCTGCAATTCTGTTCATATTCTCAGAAAAGATTGGAGGAAGCTGAGGATTACAAAACATCCCAAAATGGTCATGAGATCAGCTTCAAAAATTTTCTTTCTGGGTAGGGGTAGGATTCTACAGGTTTGCACCTATTTGTTTGAACCAGTTGTTAACATTGTTAACATGAGTTGTTAACATCTCCAAACTAACAGTTTGGAGAACCAGTTGTTAGAAGAAATTACTGGCCTAATCCTGTAAGGAAGGCAGGAAGGAAACATTCTGGTGTTGCTAACAGAAACTGCCTCTCCGTTAACCCTTATTACATTCTTGGCAGGACTAGACTTCCCGTCTCAGGAACTACTCTGGAGTTTTTTCCCCTCCTTTGCTGGTACTTTGCTTGTGTGGAGTGACCATTCAAAGGTACAATGGCACTGAAAAAAGTGACTTATGACCATTTTTCACACTTATGACTGTTGCAGCATCCCCACAGTCATGAGAGGCCAGGCGAGGAGATGCGTGCCTCAATGTGAGTGATGTTGAGTTGGCCATGCCCATCCAGTCACATGACCACCAAGCCATGCCCACAGAACCGGTTGTTAAAAAAATTGAATCCCACTCCTGTTTCTGGGGAACTATTTTTTGCTATATCTGCAAAGCGAGTTTTACGTCCCCACAAACGAGCTCCAAATATGATGCCCCCCCCAAAAAAGAAGAACCCTGTTTTATACCATATACAAGGGTAATAATACCCTTCTTAATTTGATTTCTTTCTTTGCTCAAGATCACCCCCAAAATGCTTTTCTGTTAAAGCCAAGTGGTTTTTTTCTTTAAGACATTTCACTTTTGATCCAAGACGCTTCTTCAGTTCTAACTAACTGGTGGACAGTCAGGAAGAAGCTTCTTGGAGAAGGAAAAACATCTTAAAGAAAACTCAAGAAGTCCAGTTGCCTTTAAAGTACATTTTAATTTATTTTTATCTTAAAATAAATGCACTTTGGGGACAACCATGACCTGTATGAATGAGAACCTCTTTAGATACTATGCTCAAGAATGTAAAACATAATCATCAAGGATTATGTACAGGGGTGGGATTCAATTTCTTAACAACTGGTTCTGTGGGTGTGGTCTAATTTGTGGGTGTGGATTGATGGTCATGTGATTGGGTGGGCATGGCTTGCTGATTGGGCATGGCTTAGTGGTCATGTGACTGGCTGGGTATGGCTTATATGTAAATATTATAAATATTTATGTAAATATTGATTTTTTTTGATAAAAAAGAGCAACTTTTACCCAAAATCAGGCAAAGCAGGTAGGCAGATTGAGTTGCTCACAGAATCACAGATTCATTTGGAGATCTATGTTTCTGTAATCTGCAACCTGAGTCTGTCACATAAAATTTGCTTGCAAGCAAACTCACAAAATTAACTCACAACACACCATGTATGTAAATATTGAATTTTTTATTTTAAAAAAGCAATTTTTACCTAAAATCAGGCAAAGCAGGCAGGCAGATTGAGTTGCCCACAGAATCACAGATTCACTTAGAGATCTATGATTCTGCAAACTGCTACCTAAGTTTGCACTGAAAAATAGAAGCTTCAATCCTAAGGAAGTTTCAGCTCTGCTTTTAGATTAGTTAGAAAGCAAGAAATCCCATGATTTCCTGCTTTCTAGCTAATCTAAATCTCCTAGCATTGCAGAACAGCTGATGGTTGGAAAAAAAAAGGAAAAATAGCAACTTACCAAACACAGGTTTGATGGCGTGCATGCCGGGTAAGGAGTGAGTGGGTGGGGAGGGGAGGGGTGGGGCTAGCCAGTGGTGCAATTTGTCAGTTCTCTAAATTGGGCAAAATCATAACAACCAGTTCTATAGAACTGGACCAACCAGGTAGAATCTTACCCCTAATTATGTGTCAATTTGGGACATCTAGTCTAGTGAAAAGAAGGACTACGCATGGCATGATAGCAGTCTATCAATTTGTAAATGCTCCAATACTGGACGTTTTTAAGAAGAGATTAGATGACCATTTGCCTGAAGTGGTGTAGGGTTTCCTGCCTAAGCAGGGAGTTGGGCTAGAAGACCT
The DNA here is from genome assembly GCA_015471245.1 of Laticauda colubrina. Classification (NCBI taxonomy): domain Eukaryota; kingdom Metazoa; phylum Chordata; class Lepidosauria; order Squamata; family Elapidae; genus Laticauda; species Laticauda colubrina. The sequence continues at coordinate 3,072,635 of BLBF01000010.1, forward strand.
CCAAAGTCCCTTCCAACTCTGTTATTCTAAATATTAATCTATTATATTCCATTTCATATTTTCTACTCTACTCTACTCTACTCTACTCTACTCTACTCTACTCTACTCTACTCTACTCTACTCTACTCTACTCTACTCTACTCTACCCTACTCTACTCTTATTATTTTCCAAAGCACCTCAAGACAAGGCAAGAAGCAATGGGTGGAAACTAATCAAGGAGAGAAGCAACCTAGAACTAAGGAGAACTAAGAAGAGACTGGACAGTAATTTCTCTGGAATGGCATAGAGTTTTCTACTTGAATCCCTATTGGACTAGAAACCTTACAGCTCTATATTCCTGTATTGTTCTGTTCTAACCATTTCTTGCAATCTATTTCCTTCTGCCATATGGTTCCCAAATTGCCGGGAGTATCCAAAGCACATTCCCCCTTACCTCCATAATGAACTGATTTACAGAATTCCTCTTAAAGAACATCCTTTGTTCCCTCTTGTTTTGGCACAGGGGTTTCTGTTGCGTGCAGATGCCGTCAGCTCCATATAGAACAATAAAGACATCAGCATCGGTGCCCGCTCCAAAAATGTCACTGGTATAAACATTAATTTCGTAGGGAACAACTGGCGAGATGGAAACAAAACAAAAGGGATGGAGTGAGAAGGACAGGATTACTATTCTTCCTGGCCAACTTTACACCTGTTGTCAATAAAATGCATTTTACCAGGGCCAAGAATCCTGATTCAGTTATTTTGACAACCTTTGATCTATGCACACAAGTGCCAAATTTGGGATGAATCTGCCATGCCCCAGTTGGAATCTGATTCTGAGGGAGAGGTAGAACAGCTGACAGGACATAGGAGTGTGGCTCTGGTGGCTGTGGAGGAAACTGGGGAAGGGCACAGGCCGGCTAGGCATTCAGAGGAAGACCCAGGCCCAGCCCTTCTTCATCCTAGGGCATGCACGGAGGAGCAGATAAGGGATCAAAGTGGTTTACAGGAGAGGAAAGGGCCCTAATCCCCTTCCTGGGCTGCAGCTGGGAAGACTGTTTAAAAGGGCAAACTGTACATGGCAAAGTTGCTGGAAGCAAAGCATGCATTATCTTTGTTGAGGCTTATCTGGGTTTTGGCGTCCTCCCAACTTTGTGTGTCTTGTTATCTTCTGGAAGTCTGCAAGTTATTATCCTGGTCTGTCATGTTAATTACCTCAGCGTAGTTTGTGTTGCTTTTTTTATTTCTACTTTATCTGTATTTTGGGTTCAGACTGCATTTCTTCCCTTTGTAGACTGTTTTTGGAAGAGTATGATCTCCTGCCGAGGATAATTGGACATTGTGGGCCAAGTTGGAGGCATTAAAGGGAATTTATCTACTTTGGTGACTTTGTTATTTTTGTGCCATGCCCTGGGTAATCACAGAATCCCTGTGGCTGACAGGAATCTGCAACAATTAGTAAGTAATCACCATTCTGCCTGCTGATTCCTGCTTTTCGAATACCGATGGTCCTCGACTTACAACCACAATTGAGCCCAAAATTTTTCTTGCTACGTCAGACAGTTGTGAAGTGGATTTTGTCCCCATTTTGTGACCATTCTCACCACTGTTGTTATGTGTATCACTGCAGTTCCTAAGTTAGAAACCTGGTTGTTAAGTGAATCTGGCTCTTTCATAGACTTTACTCATCACAAGGTCGCAAAAGGGGAATTGTGTGACTCCAGGAAGTTTAAACAGTCATAAGTATGAATTAGTTGCTCATCATCTGGAGGTAAATCACATGACCCTTGGGATGCTGCAACGGTCAGGAGTGAAAAAAAAGGGCCATAAGTCCCTTATGTAACTTCAAATGGTCACTAAATGAACTGTTGTAAGTTGAGGACTTTCTATACAAGTTGCCAAGTTTGGGATGAATCCCTGTGGCTGGCGGGAAACCCCACCAATTAGAAAATAATCACCATTTTGCCTCCTGCTTTCTGCTTTTCTAATATAGCTATTCCTCGACTGATAGTCACATGGAAGTCAAATTTCTGTTGCTAAGATGGACAGATATTAATGGAGTTTTGGCCCATTTTACTTGTCTTGCCACTGTTAAGTGAATCACTGCAGTTGCTCAGTTAAGTAGCACAGTTGCCACGTAGGCAAAAACTGGGGTAGTTTTGAGTAGTACCCTAACCTCACAACAATCCTTACATTTTTGCATAACCTTCAGTGAGATTTGGCCACTCTTGTCTTTTTAATAAACTATAGATTTATTATTTAATGCCATCAAAGTACATTGACTGATGCACTGATTAGTTGATGGAAAATGTTCATTTTTTTTCTGGACTGTCATTGCTGGGCCTGTGATAGAAACATATTACTATGAATAAAGCTGTTGCCAAAAAAGCCAGCACAGTCCTAAGCTGCATAAACAGAAGGATAGAATCAAGATCACTTGAAGTGTTAATACCACTTTATAATGTCTTGGTAATGCCACCCTTGGAATACGGCATCCACTTTTGGTCACGATGATATAAAAAAAGATGTTGAGATTCTAGAAAGAGTGCAGAGAAGAGCAACAAAGGTGATTAGGGGCAGAGGTGGTATTCAGCAGATTCTGGCCAGTTCTGGAGAATCGGAAGAGGAAATTTTGAGTAGTTCGGAGAATCAGCAAATACCATCTCTGACTGGCCCCGCCCCCATCTCTTCTCTGGCTCCCGAGTCCAAGCTGATTGGCTGGGTCTCCTTTGGTTGCCCTGCACAGGAGAAAGGAGCTGGAAAGCAGGTTAGTGGGGTGGGAAGGGAACGGGGATTTTGCAGTAACCTTCCCCTGCTATACCCACCAAGCCACACCCACCTAGCCACACCTACAGAACCGATAGTAAAAAAAATTGAATCCCACCACTGATGGAGATGCTGCTACGGTCGCAAGGATGATAACCAATCGTTTTTTCACTGCCATTGTAAGTTTGAACACTTAGCAAATAACTCAAGGCTCCCTGTAGTAATTCAGCAACTAAAGGAAGTGTCTGTATCTGTTCTAGATGAGGATTCAAAGTTTCTCATTTCCATCCCCTACACCAACATTGGCTGAGTCTTCCTTCACAGCACTATGCCTATTTGATTTCAATTGTCTTAAGATGGTTTCATTTCAGTGGAGAATGTTTATCGGAAAAAAGAACTGGGGTGACATGATTGCAGACTTCCAATATTGGGGGGGAATGCTGCCACAAAGAAGGGGTCAACCTATTCTCCAAAGCACCTGAGGGTAGGACAAGAAGCAATGGCTGGAAACTAATCAAGGGGAGTGTTCTGACTTGTCTTCCAAACATGACAAACTCTCTGAGGTTAACTCAAATATTCCTTTATTAGGAGCACCAGCAGCCCTGGAAAAAAATTTCTCTCTCACCACAGGCTAACAAGTCCATCCATCCAGAAGATAAATAGTTGACTGTCACATCTATTCATCTGTTCCTCCTGCCTTTTATCCCCAGAACTGGAGTGGGGCTTCGCTAGCAGTAGTGGCTCTTCCATCTCAAGGACCGGCCCATAGATTTCCACTGCTCTCCTTTCCTCTGCCTTCTGTACATCTGCGCATCAGGTCTTGGATCCAGCTGTTCCTCCTCTTCCTCATCAGCCACCTCCTCATCAGCCATCTCCAGACCTGAGGGCTGTTGTCTCCATCTGAGGTGATGGACAGCACAGGTTCTGCCTCTCTGCCAGCTCCACTCCCTCTTCCCCCCTTGCAGCTCTCAGGTTGCCCTGACTCCCATGCCGCCTCCACATCTGATTCAGTTGTGAAGGGGCCGGCCACAATGGGGAGAACCAATTTAGAACTAAGGAGAAATTTCCTCACAGTTAGAACAGTTAGAATAACTGTTTTAACTGTTAGAACAGTTAATCAATGGAACAACTTGCCTCCAGAAGTTGTGGGTGCTTCAACACTGGAAGTTTTTAAGAAGAGATTGGACCACCATTTGTCTGAAGTGGTGTAGGATTTCCTGCCTAAACAGGGGGTTGGACTAGAAGACCTCCGAGGTCCCTTCCAACTCTGTTATTCTGTTATTTAGACTAAATATATTATTCAGTTAAAGGAGAAACCACATCACACTGACTATACAAAAGGAAAGGTTCAGCTCTAGTTTTCAGCAGCAGAATAGAATTTAAATATTTCAGGCCAGGTGCAAAAATCCTCACTTTCTTTTTCCAGCTTCCTGCTTGATCCTGTAACAACAGTTAAACAATCCTGTAACCCAGTACAGTTATTTAATCGGGACATGTTATAACATCCTAAGCCCTTTACGGCTTGCCAACAACTAAGCTTTCTGAAATGTTATCAGATCATTGGGTTGTTTTTTTTTTCCTTCTTTATTTTGCAAGAGAAGTAAATAATCTGTAAGAGTGACGATGGAAAAATGAGATTATTGTTAAGAGGCACAAAGAATCCTGGGACCACACTTGGGTTGAAGAGCAGCCTTCCTTGTCAAATGAGTGATGACAATTTTAATATTTACTCAGAAGAAGTAAAGAAAAACATGACATGTCCGATGGACCGAAGCACTTTGCACATTAAAAGAGGGGGCAGGATGAGCATCTGCCAATATGTTTTCTCCTCTAGCAAAATCATCTGAAGCAACTCTCAAGATTAACATCTCAGGCCATCTCAATGAACAGGCAGTCCTCGCTGTCAGGATTCCGGCAGTTACCCCAATTTAAATCATGAGTCTCGAGCCAAACTTCCAAAACTTAAAAAAACAATTCATTGGGAGTTAACATGTCCAACACTGCCTGGGTGTAGCCGACTCTGAAACACATCATTCATTGTCACCCTTGATCCTGGTTTTCCCACACACCCCCGGTGTATCATAATTCCTATTCTCCAATGGGACACATCCATAGCCAAGAGTCATCAATCATGCTTTCCAGTTAGATATTTGCCTGGCAGAAACTTTAGTCACCTAGTTACTATCTTTGAACAACTATTTATGGAATGTACTTTTGATTTCCAAACTGTTGCACTGCTCTTTCAAACCCCTTTCCCCCCCCTCCCTTTCTGGACCACAGAAATATTTTATGAGTTGACACTCGACTTATGAGGGTTCATTTAGTGATTGTCCAAAGTTACAACAGAAGTGAAAAAGGTGACTTATGGCTGTTTTTCACACTTATGACCATTGCAACCTCCCCATGCTCACGTGATCAAAATTCAGAGGTGAAGGCAACTGACTCACATTTATGACGGTTGCAGCATCCTTGGGGGGGGGGTTTCAGATGATCCCCTTTTGTGACCTTCTGATAAGCAAAATCAATGGGGCAGCCAGATTCACTTGACAACCAGGTTATTAATTTAACAACGGCAGGGATTCACTTAACAACTGCAGCAAGAAAAGTCGTAAAATGGAGCAGAATTCACTTAACAAATGTCTCACTTAACAACAAAACTTTGGAGCTCCATTGTGGTCGTAAGTCAAGGACTACCTGTAAACTAAGTTCCACTGTGCCAATTGTAGTTAACCCCCAAGTAACAAGATATTCCATTTTAGTCTGCTTTGTATCCAAGAATAATATCAATACAGGTAGTCCTTGACTTATGACAATTTGTTTAGTGACCATTTGAAGCTACAACAGCACGAAAGAAATTGACTGATCACCATTTTTCACACTTAAAACCATTGCAAATCCCTGTGGCCACGTAATCAAAATTCAGACACTTGGCAACTGTCTCGTATTTATGAAGGTCGGAGTGTCCCAGGGTCATGAAATCCCCTTTTGAAACCTTCGGACAAGAAAAATCAAGGGGAAAGACAGATTCACTTAACATCCATGTTGCTAACTTGACAACTCGCAGTGAATTATGGCAAGAAAGGTCATCAAATGGGGCAAAACTCAACAACTATCTCACCTGGCAACAGAAATTTGGACTCAACTTACGGTTGCAAGTCAAGGATTAAAAATAGTCCTCAACTTACGACCACAATGGAGACATCACATTTCTTGTGATGACCTGGAGTGTGGCACAAAGGCACCACGGTCAGACAATAAATAAGAGTCCCTTTATTAGCTCCAACTTTGCCCCCAATATCCTGGTTTACCTTCTGGGCTCGAAAAAAACTTTCCCAGGAACAGCTTTTGGCTGCAGAGAATCAAGTCCAAAACGTGGTCAACAAAAACTGTAACTATAAGTCCAATCAGGGCAAAATGAGGTAATTAGTCCAGCAGGGCAAGAGAAGGAATTCCAGATATGAAGGAATGGCTGTAATTCAACCCAGTTGGGTTGAATTACAACAATTCAACCCAGTTGGGAGGATGCCAGGAACACTGATAGCCAAAGTCAACACAAGATAAACTCACATTTGTTCCCAATAGAGGGAACAAATTCAGCTTGCATCTCTTTTAATCTCTCTTCCCAGATGTGGCTAATGAAGGGAATCAGTGCCCTTTCCTCCCCTGTAAGCCATGCAATCCACATTGCTCCCTACTCCGTTCCTCCCTGCATGCCCTAGGATGAAGAGGGGTTGGGCCTGGATCTTCCTCTGAACTCCCTCTCCCTTGCTCTACTTCTCCCCTGCTCTGCCCTTCCCCAGTTTCCTCCACAGCAAACGGAGCCACATTCTCACTCCCTGTCAGCTCTTCATCTTCCTCCTCGGATTCAGACTCCAACAGGGGCATGACATTTCTGTTGCTAAGGGAGACCTTTGTTTAGTGAATTTTGCCCCATTTTACGTCTGTGTTTGCCACAGTTGAATTGCCATACTGCAGTTGTTAAGTGAACCATTTGGTCATTAAGGGAACCTGGCTTCCCCCATTGACTTTGCTTGTCCAAAAGGGGACCATATGACCTGCAACCATCATAAATATGAGTCAGCTGCCAAGCGTCTGAATTTTGATCGTGTGAGCACGGAGATGCTGCAGGGTTCATCAGTGTGAAAAATGACATCAGTCACTTTTTTTCACTGCCATTGTAACTTTGAACGGTCACTAAATGAACTGCTGTAAGTCAATGACTGCCTGTACTTGTATTTCTTTCTGACTGAATGCAGTTTGATCTGCTACCGTGCTACTCACATGGGATGTAAGTCACTGTTTGCAATTTTGCAGGAAACAAGACTCTTTCAATTGCTCCGTCATCTTCAGATTTATCCAGCCAACGACCACAAGGAAACTTCAGGCAAAGTCCAAGGCAAGGAGCGTCCACCTCCACCCAGTCTAAAAACCATCCCTCAGAATGACCTGCAAAGAATAACAGAGTTGGGAGGGACCTTGGGGGTCTTCTAGTCCAACCCCCTGCTTAAGAAGGAGGCCCTATACCAGTGGTAGGATTCAAATTTTTTTATTACCGGTTCTGTGGGTATGGCTTTGTAGGCATGGCAGGGGAAGATTACTGAAAAATCCCCTTCCCTCCCCACCCCACTAACTTGCTTTCAGCTCCGTTCTCCTGTGCAAGGCAACCAAAGAAGACCCAGCCGATCAGCTGGGACTCGGGAGGCAGAGAAGAGATAGGGGCGGGGCCAGTCAGAGGTGGTAAAGCCGAAGAAGCGCCGCCTTCCAGCGCCATCCGAAGACATCTCCATGGTCATGTGGCCGGCATGATTAAACACCGAAGGTGCACAGAACACTGTTACCTTCCCACCAAAGTGGTCCCTATTTTCCTACTTGCATTTTTTACATGCTTTCGAACTCTAGGTTGGCAGAAGCTGGGACAAGGAACGGGAGTTCACTCCGTCACGCAGCGCTAGGGATTCGAACCGCCCAACTGCCGACCTTTCTGATCAACAAGCTCAGCGTCTTAGCCACTGAGCCACCACATTCCTACTAGAGAGGTGACACTTAGGTGATCTTATCTGGCTGGGAAACCAAATAGGATCAGTTTGGTCAATGTTGAATGTAGAGTGAGAACTTGAACAACCATTTTAGAACAGAAGAAAGACAATTGGTTCCATATCAGTGGCAAGCGAACTATGCAGGTATCTCCTTCTAAGTCACCAGGAGAGACTTACCTGTCATCTTGGAGTAGTTCCACTGAAGCATGGAGAACCGTTCTAGAGGAACACTAGATAGCAAAGCATTCAGTTTTTCTGATTCTCTTGTAATCTTCTAGAGCAGAGTTCTCCAAATTTGGCAACTTTGATACTTGTGGACTTCATCCCATGCTGGCTGGGGAATTCTGGGAGTTGAAACCCACAGATCTTAAAGTTGCCAAGTTTGGAGGTCCCTGATCTAGATGATCAGAAGAGAATCAGAAAAACCAAGTTTTTGTTGCCTGGTGTCTCTCTAGATTTTTTATAGCCAGATAAGATAGCTCTGAGTCTGAATAAACAATTCAGAGAGAATGGATCCTGCATAGTTTTGCTTCTGTTTTAATTAGAATGATATTAAGTTTTAGCTGGCTGAGGAATTCTGGGAGTTGACATCCACAAGTCTTAAAGTTGCCAAGTATGGAGAGCCCTGCTCTAGAACAAAGGTATACTCTATAACTTCCAGGTTTAACCTCTAGACTTGAGGGAAGGAACATTTTTAAATCCAGGTAAATCTTTAGTTTCCCCAAAGGAGATAAATAGAGGTATGGACATTATGGTATCAAGTCAACCCATCCTACAACTCTCCAAAGAATTTCATGCCATCCTACCTGTATTATCATGGCCAATCTTTATCTTCTTCAGGTCTCCGAGGTCCACACATTCCACCGTGAAGACATCAACTTTATCTCGTTCAAATTTGTTCCAGTTAGTCTTGGAAGCCTTCAAGTAGATTGTCCCTGTTTGGGTTTTAATCATAAACTCTCATTGTTACAAATGAAAATAACTTGGATAGTGCCAGCGACAAAAGAAGACCAAAAGGTCTTGTGGTGGTCTGTCGGCAGCCTGCGGAGATGGCAGCAGAGTCGGACAGTGGGGAGGAACAAGGGCCAGTCCTAGAGTTTGGGGAGGACTTGGATGAGGGTCCTGCGTCCAACACAGAGATAGAGCCAGGGCCATCTAGGAGTTATGTGCTGACTCCGGAGCCTCCAGAATCTGACAGCAGCAAGGCAGAGGAACAGGGGGAGCCTATTCCCAGTGCACATGTGCGCAGAACTGCCAGAAGGCAAGAGCAGCTAAGACAAAAAGGTGACTCAGGAGTAAGGCTTGGAGGTGATTGGCCCCTTCCATAACATAAAGGAGGAACAAAGGGATAGAAGCCTTTGCAGGAAGCAACTTTGTTCATTCTGGTCAGTTTAAACTCTGAAGCTCCATGTTGACTTTGTGCTCCGTTTGGCCTTGTACAACTAATTAGTAATCGTTGTTAATAGTCGTTGACAGCTTTCAAGGAAGATAAAAGTGTGTGCTTATCAAAATTATCCTGAAGGCCTTTGGCAGACTTCCATGGGACTGTTTTACAAACTGCTTGAGACTGTTTTACAAACTGCTTGAGACTCATTACTGGCTGTGAATGACAATAATTCACAGCCATTGAAATAAAGAAAAACGGGTCTTGGGAGTAATGTGTGTTTGTTAATGACTCAATAAGCCTTGCTCAGAACAGGTCTTCTGCAATCTTGACATAAGTCTAAGATTGAAAACCAGGCTTGTCAGATGCTGTGTCTTTTCTATCCTGCTCTATGGAGCAGAGAATTGGTCTCTGGTAAAAAGCCACTTGAAGAGACTAGAAGCATTTGATTTACAGGTGGCTCTTACATATAAGTTGTGTTGACAAAATCAGAAATGAGGAGGGGATAAGTTGCCCGGGAAAGCCAAGGGAAATCATCAAAACCATTAAAAAGCTAAAATTAGTATATTTTTGGACATGTGATGCAACACACGGAAAAGTACGGCACACTTCACTTAACCCTCCAAGGAAAGATCGAAGGCAAACGAGGTCCATGTGGAAGAAGAACATCATGGCTTCAAAATCTAAGGGACTGGTTTGGACAAAATTCAGCAGCACTTTTTTGTGTGGCTGTTGATAAAAATAGGATCGCCAAGACGCCAACATGATCGCCAATGTCCGATGACGGATATGGCACAAGAAGAAGAAGGTGCCAGCAGTACCATATTTGGGCACCTCTTAAGGAGCTGTCCATTTAGAGCCCATCAAGGGTGCTTTCTGCTACCTTAGAATAACCTACCCCTCTATTCAGTGCAGGAATCTATTATAGGTAGTCCTCAACTTATGACCACAATTGGGCTCAATTTTTCTGTTGCTAAGCAAGACATTAAATGAGATTTATCCCATTTTACCACCTTTCTTCCTCAGTAGTTAAGCGAATCAACCCGCTTATTAAAGTAGAACCCAATTTAGAAATATATGGAAATGTGAAATATAGATAATAGTAAGATCTATTTAACAATTTTTTACTTATAGTTTTTGAAATTGGGCTTGATATATTTATACTTATAGTTGCATATATTTATACTGTATTTATTTATATATTTATGGATATATATTTATGTATGGAACAATTAGAACCAGAATTGTATACATATATACATTAAACTATATTAGTATTAACATATAATAATTCCACATACAGTAGGATATTCATAACACTTCATTTATTTGCTTACTTTATTATTAATTGTATTTATTACAATTCATCATTAAGGAGAACCATATGTACTCTTAAAGTTGACTGAGTTTTGTAAAAAGAAAAAAATACAATAAAAATATTTTTTTAAAAAAGTAGAACCCAATTGCAAAGTGAATGTAGCTTCTTCACTGATTTTCCCTGTCAGAAAGTCACAAAAAGTGATCACATGATTCTGGGACACTGCAACCATCACAAATACAGGCCAGTTGCCAAACACCTCAATTTTGATCACATGACCATGGATATACTCTCTTGGTTGTGTGAGAAACAGTCATAAGTCACTATTTTCAGAGCCATTGTAACTTTGAATGGTCACGTGATTGTAAGTCGAGGATTATCTGTACTACAGTATCCATGACAAATGGTCATTTAAACTGTATTTAAAGATGACCAGTCCACCAAATCCTGAGACAGCCTTTGTCCCAAAGGTGCTTTTTTTCAAGAGGCAAGTGGACTTTCTGTTTTTTTCTTTGAAGATGTTTAGCTTCTCATCCAAGAAGCTTCTTCAGCTCTGACTGGATGGTGGGGAATGAAAGGATTTATACCCCTTGCAGACCATTGATTGTTTGCATTGTTTCAGAGAGTCGTTGAGGCCACTTGGAGGTCTGTTGGTGTCCTCAGGGCCACCTGAGTAGTGCAAATAGGTGTGGAACCTTCTTGGAACTGCTGAAAGGACTGTGTTATAGACTGGAAATAGATGATCTCCTATCCTTTCTCCTCTGTTGAGAGAAGGCTGTTCAATTTTGACACAGATGGCCTCTTTGACCCCTCTTTGAAACCAGTGGTCCTCTCTGTCCAAAATATGGACTTTGCTGTCTTCCAATGAGTGGCCTGTGTTTTTTAAATGTAGATAAATCATCCAGTCAGAACTGAAGAAGCTTCTTCGATGAGGACTGCAGAAAAAACAACTGCAACCAACCTGTCTTCCAACGAGGGCTTATATACTGCACAAGTCAAAAAGAGGGCTGTGAAAATATCTACAGACCCCTCACATCCCGCACATAAACAGTTTCAACTCCTTGCCTCAAGATGACGCTATAGAGCCCTGCACACCAGAACAACTAGACACAAGGGCATTTTCTTCCCAAACGCCATCACTCTGCTGAACAAATAATTCCCTCAACGCTGTGCAACTATTCACAAAGTCTGCACTACTATTACTGTTAATTTCTCATCACTCCTTATCGCCCATCCCCTCCCACTTGTGTGACTGTATGACAGTAACTTTGACTGTATAAGTAACTTTGACTGACTTTGTCATATACATATGACTGTATGACTGTCACTTGTATCCTTAGGATTTATATTGACTGTTTCCTAGTATGATTTGATTTGTACCCTATGACTTTAAGTGTTGTACCTGATGATTCTTGATTCTTGATTAATGTATCTTTTCTTTTTATGTACACTTTTTATGTACACTGAGAGCATTTGCACCAAGACAAATTCCTTATGTGTCCAATCACACTTGGCCAATAAAGAATTCTATTCTATTCTATTCTATTCTATTCTATTCTATTCTGTTCTGTTCTGTTCTGTTCTGTTCTGTTCTGTTCTGTTCTGTTCTGTTCTGTTCTATCTTCAAAGAAAAACCAAAAAGTCCAGCTGAATCTTGAAAAAAAAGCACCTTTGGGACAACCATGACCTGGATGGGTGAAAATCTCCATAGACATTTAGCCCATTCCCTTGTTAATGTATCGTTAGCACATTTTAATTATAAGGAAGTAGTAGACTTGATAGGTGGACAAAAATGCCAAATCCAGTCTGAACATCTGGCTGACTGTGTGATGAACTGAAATAATATGTTACATTTATATGCTGTCCAACACCTAGCAATTTCAGGTAAGATAAATTATTTTTCCTACTTTAAAGGTTGCACCTGTTTAGGACACAATACGGACCAGGTGCACATGGCATATTTCCCCATCTTTTTCAATCTCCAAGACAGTCATAAAATCCAACCAGAGATTGGTTTTAGGTTTCCCAGATTTTGTACATTCACTGTAAAAATTGAGAGTGAAATAGCAAGAGGGAACTCCTTCTGGTTATTACCGAGACTGAACATAAATTACTCTGCTCTTAATAATAAGCAGGATTAATAATTATAATTATTTATTATTTATAATTATTGATTTATTTTAATTTCTTAAAATTTATTTATTTATGTACTTATTAATTTTATTTAATTTATGTAATTTTATTTATGTAATTTTATTTATTTCATATAGTTATTTATTTTGTTTATAATTATAATTTATTAATTATAAGTAATAATTAATAAATATTAAATTAATAATAAATCGTTAGGGACATGGTGGTTCAGTGGCTAAGATGCTGAGCTTGTCAATCAAAAAGGTTGGTGGTTCAAATCTCTAGCACTGCATAACTTGTCCCAGCTTCTGCCAACCTAGCAGCTCGAAAGCATGTAAAAATGCAAGTGGAAAATTGGAGACCACTTTGGTGGGAAGGTAACAGCGTTCCATGAACTTTTGGGCATTTAGTCATGCTGGTTCAATGTCCATGGAGACATCTTTGGACAGCACTGGCTCTTCGGCTTTGAAAAAGCGATGAACACTGACCCCTAGAGCCAGAAATGACTAGCATGTATGTGCGAGGGGAACCTTTACCTTTAATAATAAACTGGAAAGAAACCTCAAAAGGCCCCAAGAAGAATCCACATCCATCCATCCATCCACCCTAAAAAAGTCTCCAAAAATATTTATTTTAGATGTAAAGGACAAAACTTATTGGATTCAGCTGTACAGGTAGTCATCGACTTATGACCACAGCTGAGAGCCCAAAATTTCTGTTGCTAAGCAAGACAGTTGTGAAATGAATTTTGCCCCATTTTCCAATTTTTTTTGCCACTGCTGTTGAGTGAATCGCTGCAGTTGTTAAGTTAGTAACATGGTTGTAAAATAAATCTGGCTTCCCCATTAACTTTGCTTGTCAGAAGGTCACAAAAAGGGATCATGTGATCCCAGGTTATTGCAACCATCATAAATATGATTTAGCTGCCAATCGGTTGAATTTTGATCGCGTGACCGTGGGAATGCTGCAATGGTTGTGTGAAAAATGTCACTTTTTTCACTGCTATTATAACTTTGAACTGCCACTAAACAAATGATTGTAAATCGAGGTGTCAACTCATTAAACATTCCTATGCCTGATTTTGAGTTGCCATAAACAAAGGGGAAGAAGAAATCTGAAGGAGAGTACAGTAGTTTAAAACCAGAAGTACATTCTATGCTTATCTTACAAAGACTGTAGCTAGGCTACTGGATCTTCTGCCGGCAAAAATCCTTCCTTGGAGAATGTGATTGATGACATCCAGCCCATGCTTCATTTGAAAATCTTTTTATTTTTCTTATATGTATCCATTTCATGTATTCATAACTATGTTTATACTTATACCTGTTATCTTATAACCGCTTGACAAAATAAATAAATAAATATAAACCTGATTTATGAAACACCCAGGGGGGAGGGGGGAATGGGATCACAGGTGACTGTAAATTACATATGCCAGAGTTGGCTGCATTTAGGTTAATGCCGACATGTTGCTCCTAATAAATCTTTTGGATTCTATTGAAGCTTGGCTTGAGGCTCATGATTTAATTAGGGCAATCGTCGGAACCCTGACATGAGATTCACCTTCATTGATGAGCGAACAAAACATGTGAAGATTTTAAAAACTGGCAAAAGGAGCCAATCAAAGTACTGAGCCAATTTTTCTGCATCCTGGGCTACTCATTAAACCAGCGGCCAACATCCACCTGAATGATTTGCAAAAGTGAGTTTGGCTCCTACCTGTGTCATCTTTTGATCCGTAAAGGATGATAAAGACATTGGAGTCTGTCCCGGCATTTTTCTTGTCTCCTGTTTTCACCCTTACTGTGAATGTAGTTGAATTAGCTGTTTAAAAAAAAAATATCTCTGTTTGGGAAAGGCCATTTCTGAGATAGTCCGAATTTAGTTCCATTTTTGTTTCACATTTACAACTTTGTTTTTAATGAAACAAGAAAGGCAGACATTCCATGGCCCAACTAAGCAACACAATCAGTGCTAGAAGGGAGTAGGGTTTGTGAAATTGGAGCAAGAAGTGGAGGAGGAGGAAGAAAAGAAGGACAAGGGGAGGAGGAGCAGGACTGTGGGCTCCTTGGTGCTCCCTGAGCTTGGTGGTTTTCTGGCAGATGTTTAATTACCCAAACTAGGTTTTGTAATCAGCTAGTACTGATGATGTTACCTAGGTGAGTCATGAAACGTCTGCAAGAAAATCATCAAGTTCAGAGAACGCCAAGGACCCCACAGTCCTGCTCTTCCCCTTCTCCTTCTTTTCCTGCTCCTCCTCCACCTCCTCATTCAACTTCACAGACACTCTCACTTCTAGCACTGATGATGTTACTTAGCCAGGTTATGAAACATCTGAAAGAAAACGGTCAAGCTTGGAGAGCACCAAGGACGTCACAGTTCTCCTTCTCCCATTCTCCTTTTCTTCTTCTTCCTCCTCCTCCTCCTCCTCCTCTTTGTTCTAAAATCACCGCACTCCCAAACCACAAATGATGATTTATTCAAGTTTGTGCTACTCCGTAGTCTCAGTTTCTTCTACATCATACAAACGGACAGTAGCAAACCTTTCTGTTCCAAGCCGAGGGTTGCAACAGAGCCTGCATTCTCCGAATCCTTCATCACAAATGCTTCAGCCACTGGGACAAGTTCCCTGGCAATCTGACCGTCATCTTCTTCCACTGCCAACCACCTCTGGCAGGGGAAATAATACCTGCAAGGATAATATGGTTTAGCATCCGCCCGCTCTCTGCAAAAACCCTTTGTTGAGGAGAAACAGGCCCATTTCAGCACAAGCATCACCCTTCATCAGAGTTAAGCCTGCCTTCCATAGAAGACTTGCAGATTGCGCAGGTCACAAGGAGGGCTGAAAAGTTACAGTATCTGCAGACCCTTCACATCCTGGACACAAACTGTTTCCACTCCATTCCTCAGGACAGTGCTAAGGGGCACTCCATTCCATTCCATGTTTTCTATTCCATTCCATTCCATTCCATCTCATCCCAATCCATCCTTCTCCCCTCCCCTCTCCTCTCCTCCCCTTCCATTTCCATTAATTCTTATTCCATTCATTCTTATTCCATTCCATTTCATTTCATTCCATCCCATCCATCCCAATACATCCTTGTCTTCTCCTCTTCTGTCCTCTCCCCTCCCCTCTCCTCTCCCTTCTTCCCTACCATTTCTATTCATTCTTATTCCATTCATTCTCATTTCATTCTATTCATTCTTTTTCCATTTCATATATTCTATTCTATTCTATTCTATTCTATTCTATTCTACTCTACTCTATTCTACTCTGTTCTGTTCCGTTCCGTTCCGTTCCATTCCATTCCATTCCATTCCATTCCATTCCATTCCATTCCATTCCATTCCATTC
>BLBF01000010.1:3089253-3102354 GCA_015471245.1 Laticauda colubrina
AATAGAATAGAATAGAATAGAATAGAATAGAATAGAATAGAATAGAACAGAACAGAATAGAACAGAATTGAATTGAATTGAATTCTTTATTGGCCAAGTGTGATTGGACACATAAGGAATTTGTCTTGGTGCAAATGCTCTCAGGGTATATAAAAAGAAAAGATACAAGAGTCAAGAATCATAAGATACAACACTTAATAATAATTATTTGTAGGAAACAAATAAGCAATCAAATCATACTAGGAAACAGTCAATACAAATCAACAGTCAATACAAAAGGATACAAGAGGCAAAGTTACAGTCATACAGTCATGAGTGGATGGAGATGGCTTGGGAAGATTAATAGTAATAGCAATGCAGACATAGTAAATATTTGGACAGTGTTGAAGGAATTATTTGTTCAGCAGAGTGATGGCATTCTGGAAGAAAACTGTCCTTGTGTCTAGTTGTTCTGATGTGCAGTGCTCTATACTGTCGTTTTAAGGGTAGGAGTTGAAACAGTTTATGTCCGGGATGCAGAGGTCTGTAAATATTTTCACAGCCCTCTTTTTGACTCGTGCAGTATACAGGTCCTCGATGGAAGGCAGGTTGGTTGCAATTGTTTTTTCTGCAGTTCTAATTATGCATTGAATTCTGTGTCTGTCTTGTTGGGTTGCAGAACCAAACCAGACAGTTACAGAGATGCAGACGATAGACTCAATAATAATTATTATTATCATCATTGTAATAACAATTATCATCGTCAGTTATAAAAAAAGATGTTGAGACTCTGGAAAGAGTGCAGAGAAGAGCAACAAAGACAATTAAGGGACTGGAGGCTAAAATATACAAAGAACAGTTGCTGGAATTGGGTATGACTAGTCTGATGAAAAAAAAAGGACTTGGGGTGACATGATGGCAGTCTTCTAATATCTCAGGGCTTGCGACAAAGAAGAAGGAGTCAAGCTATTCTTCAAGGCACCTGAAGGCAGGATAACAAGCAATGGATGGAAACTAATCAAGGACAGAAGCAACCTAGAACTAAGGAGAAATTTCCTGACAGTCAGAACCATTAATCAGTGGAACAACTTGCCTCCAGAAGTTGTGAATGCTCCAACACTGGAAGTTTTTAAGAAGAGATTGGATGATCATTTGTCTGAAATGGTATAGGGCTTCCTGCCTGAATAGAGGGTTGGACTAGAAGACCTCCAAGGTCCCTTCCAACTCTGTTATTCTATTGTCACCATCATCACCATCAACCACCCTTAATCCCACTCGAACACCAACAAAGAATCCATTTTTTTCTTTGCCCCCTTTCCATGGGCTTTGGAGGACCACAAAAGAGATACAGGCCGGTCATATATTTTGTACCACAACCCTAAAGGAATCTTCCCTAGCATGGTGATTTACAAATGTGTTCAATTTCTGTTCTCTGAATTGAATAGCACCAGGTTAAAGAACACTTCCCTAAAGTTGGTTATGCTAGTGCATGATCATAAAACCACAGATGATGATGATTCCCCCTTCACCTTCGAGCACAGATCCCTCTTCTGGTATCAACTCCACCACCAGTTCCTTGTCCTCTTCGTCCCTTGCCAGCCAACGATGGGCTACAAAATTATAAACCTCCATAGGATCTGGTTGGTTCGTCTCTTCTTCTCCTTTCTCCTCTGTGGGTTTCTTTTTCTTCTTTTTCTTCTTCTTGTCTTGCCCATTGATCTTTGTCACCATTTTTTTAATGACAACATTTTCCAGGAACCATCCATCTGCCAAGCCTTTCCCATCATGGCCAATTCGGATCTTATAGATTCTGCCAACATCGACAGCTTCTATCTTGAATAGGAATAATAAATGGGCGCAGTAAAATAGCGTTTCAGTTTTGTTTGTTTTTTTTAAAAAGAGTGTTGTGCATCACTAACTCATTAATCCTGATAATAATACAGAATTTTTACTTTATAGTGCAAATTACTGAGTTGAAAGGAGGTTTGAGGTATGGCTGCTGCCTATTAATGAATGTGTGGCTAAGATAAGTTTGGAACACAAGGTTTTCTCGCACTGCCTGGTTACCAAAAAACCTCTAAACTAATTCTGATTTGTTTTCAAAGGGATGCTTCAGAAAGTACAAGGGACAAAAATTTGCACCTACCCATGTTTTCCCACAAAATAAGACCTGGTATAATATTAATTTTTGCTCCAAAAGAGGCATTAGGGTTTATTTTCCAGTTAGGTCTTATTTTGGGGAAATACGGTACTAAATGTGTTTGTCTGGCTGATGATCTTAACTGGGGCTTATTTTTGGGGTAGAGCATATATTATGAGCATCCTGAAAAATCATGCTAGGACTAATTTTCCAGTTGGGTCTTATTTTCTGGGAAACACAGTATCTGCAACCTCCAGAACAGCTGCTTTAAGTGAAGTTGAATTTTATTACAGTAGTTCTCAACTTATCACCACAACCAGGCCCAAAATTTCAGTTGCTAAGCAGTTGGTAAGTGAGCTTTGCCCCATTTTACGACCTTACTTGCCACAGTTGTTAAATGAATCCCTGCAGTTTTTACATCCATAACATGGTAGCTAAGTGAAGCTAGCTTCCCCATTGACTTTGCTTGACAGGTTGGAAAAGATGATTACATGACTTCAGGACACCAGAACCATCAGAAATACATGTTAGTTGCATGTAATTTAATGATGTGACCATGGGGATGTGGCAATGGTTATGTGAAAAATGATCATAAGTCACTTGTTTTCAATGCTGTTGTAACTTTAAACAGTCACTAAATGAATGGCTGTAAGTCAAGGATTATCTCTAGTTAATAGCAAGCGCCCTATACCCGACCTTAAGTTGTATGGGAACCTGAAGGATTTCTTCTTTGGTTAATATTTACATTTTCCAAGCAGGATCATGCACATTTAATTTTGGTGTAATATAGTAACTATAAATCTGGAGAAAAGAAGCATAATTCTGTGGTGGAATTCATCCTCTAAATGTATCTCTGTTGGCATCCCCGTGTCAACTCTGAAGCTGGCCTGACTGAGGCCATCTTGGAGGCTTTAGTGTTGCCACAATGGTACTGAGGAATAGGGAGGGGGGAAAGAGATAGCTGAGGTTTTGTAGCCAAAACAAAATCATTTCCCCTGGGAACCAAGGACATTCCGACAGGTGTCTAAAAAGAGGAGGAGTGAAGTTTCCAAGCAACTAGAGAGCATCCTGATTGTACCATGTGACTGATTGTTTGAAAAAGGGGAAAACTTTTACTTTTAATTAGGTGAAAGACATGGGAACCTTTTGAGTCAGTGTTCACCAGTTTGTGCCAATATGATATGTTCAATAAACCATTTCTTTGAGGAACTTGCTTGCCTTGGAGTTCTGCTTGCTATGGGCATATTACTTGGAACCCTAACATTCTGCTTAGAAAGGTCTACTTCAATGGTGGGATTCAAAAAATTTTACTACTGGTTCTGTGGGCGTGGCATGTCTTGGTGGGCATGGCGGGGGAAGTTTACTACAAAATCGTATTCTCTCCCCACCCCACTAACCTGCTTTCCAGCTCCATTCTCCTGTGAAGGGCAACCACAGAAGACCCAGCCGATTAGTTGGGACTCAATGGGAGGCAGAGAATAGATGGGGGTGGGGCCAGTCAGAGGTGGGATTTGCCAATTCTCTGAACTGCTCAAAATTTCTGCTACCGGTTCTCCAGAACTGGTCAGAACCTGCTGAATATCACCTCTGGTCTGCTTACTGGTCTTACAGGGACTCAAGGCCACAGGGTCCAACTTCTTACTCAATGCAGGAGTCCAAACTGAAGCATCTCCAACAGTCTAGCTTTCAGAGGTACATATATAATGAAAGAAAACCACCATCTTACAGGGTAATTACTTCCATTTTCTACGTACTTTTACTGTTAGGAATTTTTTGCAATATTGGAAAAATATTAGGAGTTCTACAGGTAGTCCTTGACTTACAATAGTTCATTTACTAACCATTCGAAGTTACAACAGCACTGAAAAAAGTGACTTATGATTGTTTTTCACACTTACAACCATTGCAGCATCCCCCTGACCATGTGGATCAAAATTCAGATGCTTGGCAACAAGCTCATATTTATGATGGTAGCAATGTCCCAGAGTCATGTGATCACCTTTTACCACTTTCAAAGTGTTAAGAATTCTGTTTATATAAAGCAGCACTCAGAGCTAACAATGAGTACAGTCACCATGTGCTTTACTGCTCAACTATATAACTGTAACAGGAAACAGGAAACTCAGAACATAAGAGCATAGAATATATATCATCGACACAAACTTGTAAACACTACCATCTACTAGCTAATCCTAACCCTAACCCTACTCTAGTTGTTGCATAGAAATACATTCCAGCAATGAATTCCAACACAAAGTCAGTGGGAAAGCCAGACTCACTTAACAACCATGTTGCTAACTGAACAACTGCAGTGATTCACTTAACAACTGTGACAAGAAAGGTTATCAAATGGGGACAAATCTCATTTACCAAATGTCTCACTCAGCAACAAAAAAAATTGGGCTCAATGGTGGTTGTAAGTCGAGGACTACCTGTATGTAAGTGCCTTGTTCAGTAGGTTGCATCCTGGATTGACCTTCTATGTGATCTTCTCCAAACCTGGCAACTTTAAGTGATTTTATATATTTTATACATGGTCCAAGACAATTCCTCTTCACTCAGTGTGGTCCAGACAACCCAAAATCATTTAGTTTGTAATGGGCAACAAACACAGGCAAAGACAGTGTCAAAGGAAAAGATTTCTGAAGACATTGTACCTAATCTCCAAGCCTTGTGGTAATTCCAATGTTTTGTTTCTCAGAATCTTTGTGAATGGATATTAAAATTCTCTCGCAATTCTATTGACAGCATACCTTGAATTTTTCCAAGGCTCCCCGTTCATAGTTGTTGGACCTGTTCTTCAAAATCAGTACCTCTGTTTTACCCAGCTCACCATAAACCTGCAGAAAGACTTTTGCGTTGGTTCCTGCGTTCCGTACATCTCCAGTAACAATGCATATCTCGTAGTTGATCACTTGTTTAAAGCAGAAGAGAGAGAAACGAAGCAGAGAATAATTAAAATGGTATACAGAAATCCAGAGCCTGAGTTCAAAGTCTTGCAGTCAGGTCTTTTCACAATTATAAGGGTTTCTATCTCCCACCCCTCCCTTGTCTCCTTGCTTTACGCACCCCTTAATTCTTCTAGTTTATTCAGAGAGAAGAACAGACATCGAGCAGAAGAAAAGTTAACATCCAAAATCGAAAAAATGCTCTGGGGTTTGCAGGGATTCCAACCCCAACATCTTCTGTGTTCTATATGTAAATTGGGTGACTCCAAATCTGCAAACCTGATTGGTCAAATAAACTAAGCATTGGATTGGTTCACTAGGAACCAATCCAAAGAGCTGCTGAAAGGCGGCAAAATTAAGCAACTGCCATTGGCTACAAGCAGGCAAGCCAGCCTGTATAAAAGGCTGGCCTCGGCTTCAGCCAAAGTGTTCCTATTTACTGACTAGTTAAAGAATAAAGCATTTGTTGTTGGAACCTGGTCTACCTCGTGTGTTTTCTGAACAAAACACTGGCGACGAAGGTGGGATCGTCCTGAACGAAAAAAAAACCTGCATGCGGTGATAAGAAGTCCAGATGACAACCAAGATGTCTGGAAACAACGCACCACCCGCACCCTTCAATCCCAACGAAGAGGATTGGGATTCCTATGCAGATCGTTTCCAGATGTATTTGGAGAGCAATGAAATGGAAGACATTTCAGAGCAACGCAAGAGAGCTGTGTTCCTGACTCACTGCGGGCCAACGGTTTTCAAGATGGCAAAGGACCTTGCGAAGCCCCGAGATATTAAACAACTAACGTGGCCAGAATTGCAAAGAATTCTCAAAGCACACTACGCTCCGATGGTGTCAAACTTAATAAAGCGACACGAATTTTACCGCAGAGACCAGAGAGAGGGAGAGACCGTCGCCGATTTCATTGCTGCCCTTAGACAAATAGGGGGTGAGTGTGATTTCCTGAACATTGACGAAGCGATGAGGGATTGCGTGGTGTTGGGTCTGAGAGACTCGACTTCACAGAGTAAATTACTCAACAAGCCCAACATCACCGTTACCGAAGCCATTGCGGAAGCCACAGCCACTGAAGCCGCGAAAAAATCGGCTGTCACAATGAAAAAGATGAACACACACAGCAAAGAAACAAACCCAACCAAAGACAGAAAGCAGCCTGCCACCACAACCCACTACGAAGAGTCTGGCGAAACATTCGAATCGAGCGAAGAAGACGACGAGGTCCACCGTTTGCTCATGAACAAAAAGAGCAAATAAAAGACTCACTGTTTGAAGAGACTTGCATGAAGAGCCCATCAGAAGGGGCCAGCCAGCCCAGCTCGACCTGCCCGGAGGAAACGGGAGGGAGCGGCAAAACCGCCAGCCTAAGAAACTCAGGCGGCAGTAAAATGGCTGACTCACCCTTCCAGGGAGAAGAACGAACGACACAGCAGCCCCATCCGAACCAGTCGAAGTCTTCATTAAGAATGAACCGCGCAAGTCAAGTCGAGTCTGGAAAAGCCCCGCCTACCTGCGAGACTACGTCACCACGTAGGACTGAACTAAGAGGGGAGGGGTGTTCTATATGTAAATTGGGTGACTCCAAATCTGCAAACCTGATTGGTCAAATAAACTAAGCATTGGATTGGTTCACTAGGAACCAATCCAAAGAGCTGCTGAAAGGCGGCAAATTTAAGCAACTGCCATTGGCTACAAGCAGGCAAGCCAGCCTGTATAAAAGGCTGGCCTCGGCTTCAGCCAAAGTGTTCCTATTTACTGACTAGTTAAAGAATAAAGCATTTGTTGTTGGAACCCGGTCTACCTCGTGTGTTTTCTGAACAAAACATTCTGCCTATGAGAGACGACCAGGCCAAGCCAGAAGGAGGTGTCAAACGTGTGATCAGTCTCAAGTTCCTTCATGCCTATCTAAGTCCATCCCACCTTGAATTCTGTTGACAATTATATACCGCCAATTTGCTTTCACCATTAGTAGTTCAGATTCTTGTAAAGAGAATTAGCATACAATAAAACAGGGGTGTCAAATTCAAGGCCTGTGGGCTGGATCTGGCCCATGGGGTGCTTAAATCTGGCCCATGGGGTCACCCTGGAAATAGTGAAGGACTAGTCTCTGCCAGTGAAAATGGAACTCAGGAGGGCCATGCGCAGGAGGGGAAATCTGTGTAACAACTAGAGAATTTCTTTTTGGAGTTGTTTTTTTTAAAAAAATACCGAAACCCAGTGACACAGAATAATATTTAATTGCATCTCATAACAATTCAGGCATCATTTATCTTTTGGAGGAATGAGCAACAAAGACTTTGGTTTTGGAAACATCCACCTGACAGGGATTAATTCCTCTCAGATGTCTTACAGTCCCTAGCCAACTACCATCAAATTTCTCCTCAAGCTTTCCTTTCGTTCACTTCTTATTTCTATAGCAGTTATTCTAGATGACCTTGAAAAAACTAAGTAGGTTTAATATTTGGATGGGATGTTTTTTCTTCTTTTCTTTTTATTCTTATTCAAAACATTAAAATACAAACTCCAAAAGAAAAAAAAAGGAAAGGAAATAAAAAGCAAACCAACTAGACAAGACACAGAAAGAAAAATGTGCATAAAAACATACATATATATTACTCTGGGTGTGTATGTATGTGTATGTGTATTTATATATATATTCCCACCTAGTTGAATACTGATAAATATATTACAAAAACAATAATTCTGCCCCTCCCCTTGTGAAGCAGGCACACACAATTTACAAATAGAATCCTAAGGCAAGGTTTTATTATTAAGAGCCAAAGGAGGATATTTGACTTGGATGGAATCAAAGACGATTGCAGTATTTTGGAGTTGATAAGAAACCACTGGAGATTTTCTACAAGTAAAATACAATAACAGATTGTCTTGAACTTTTACTTTGCTGTTATTTAACGTGTTAACTATTTTTTTCTTCATATATACAATGTATGACAGCTCAAATTGGGTTGCAAATAGATGTAGAAGCTTATGAATTTTGGACCTGTTTTGCAAGGGGGAAGGGGGACGTTATTATTATCATTTGCATTTGTTAATTGTTCTTGTCTAGTTTTGTATTTTTTGCCAATTTTTTTAATTCACATTTTTAATGTTTTTGTTTAGTTTTGCTTTGCTTCTGTTCATTGCCCCCCTGCTTTGGTATTTTAATCTTTTGAATAAAATAAACATTTAAAAAAAAACTTTTAATCCTAAAGTATTCTGATTTTAATGTTTAATTGTACTGGTGTTATTGTACACCACCCAGAGCCTCTCTCTAATGAAGATGGCAGGTTAAGAAATATGAAATATAGAATAAATAAGAATGGATGGAGAGAGGGAGAGAGAGACAGAGAGAGATAGAGAGAGATGGATAGATAGGTAGATACAAGTAGATAGATGTAGAGATGATAGAGAGACTAGATAGATGGAAGATTGGATGGGTGGATAGATAGATGGATGAAGATGGAGATGGATAGAGGTAGAGATAGAGATAGAGATAGAGATTAGATAGATGGAAGATTGGATGGGTGGATGGATATAGATAGATAGATACACAGATGGATGGATGGAGATGGAGATGGAGATGGATAGAAATAGAGATAGAGATGATAGAGAGACTAGATAGATGGAAAATTGGATGGGTGGATGGATAGAGATAGATGGATGCATGCATACATGCATGAAAATGAAGATGGCTAGAGATAGAGATAGATTAAACAAATAAACACAGCATCCCTTACATTTCTCAATCTCCATGATTTCGCTGGGGTAAGTCTCGATTTCTACGTTCCCATCAGCTTCGTTTTTGTCAAGCCATCGGTTGCATGGGAAGTTGTACATCTTGCCATGGACAGGGATGAGAATCTGAACGCTACCAAGGTGCCAACCTGCCTGGAGGCCCACATTGTCATGCCCAATTAGAATCCGATGGATCTTAGGCAAAGAAAGTGGAAGGCAGACAGGCAGGAAAGAAAGAAGAGTAATGTGTATATCTTTTTAAAAATTCACTGCTGCGGTGATACATAAAGGGCACCTGGGTTGGTAAAACAAATTTTCACCACTGCATCAATATTTCATGCTAGTCCTCCCCTATTAGGATAATATTTGTAGTTCAGGATTGAAATGAGGGGTCCTTAGTGCTCTCTGAGCTTGGTTGCTTTCTTGCAGACATTTCATTACCCAACTAGATTACAACATCAGTGCTAATTGGAAGACTCCTACATTACCTAGTTGGAGTTCTGCTAGTCCAGGGGTCTCCAAACTTGGCAACTTTAAGACTTCTGGACTTCAACTCCCAGAATTCCTGAGCTAACATGACAGGAGGAGGAATTCTGGGAGTTGAAGTCCAGAAGGCTTAAATGGTCAAGTTTGAAGACCCCTGTTCTAGTCCAGAGGTCTCCAAACTTGGCAAGTTTAAGACTTGTGGACTTCAATTCCCAGAATTCCTGACTGGAGGAGGAATTCTGGGAGTTGAAGTCCACAAGTCTTACAGCTGTCAAGATTGAAGGCCCCTCTTCTAGCCCAACCCCCTGTTCAATCAGGAGACCCTATATCATTTCAGACAAATCTCTTCTTAAAAACCTGGATGGAACATCCACAACTTCTGGAAGCAAGTCATTTCAACTGATTAATTGTTCAGGAAATTGGTACTCTCCTTGATTAGCTTCCATCCGTTGCTTCTTGTCCTGCCTTCAGGTGCTTTGGAGAATAGCTGGACTCCCTCTTCTTTGTGGCAGCCCCTCAAATATTGGAACACTGCTATCATGTCACCCCTAATCCTTCTTTTTATTAACCTAGACATACCCAATTCCTTCAACCATTTTTCGTCTGTTCTAGTCTCTACTTCCCTAATCATCTTTGTTGCTCTTCTCTGCACTCGTTCTAGAGTCTCAATGTCTTTTTCATATTGTGGCAACCAAAACTGGATGCAGTATTCCAGGTGTGGCCTTAACAAGGCATTATCCTGTCACTTCACATGATCTTGATTCTTTCCCTCTATTTATGCAGCTTAGGATTGCGTTGGGCTTTTTGGCAGCTGCAGCACATGGCTGGTTCATATTCAAGTGATTGTTTCCTCCAATCCAGGATCCCTCTAGCAGTTACTACGATTGAGCCAGATACCACCTATTCTATACCTGTGCCTTTGGTTTTTCTTGCCTAAATTTAGAAACATACTTTTCACACCATTGAATTTCACTGAACTTCATGTATTCATCCTACTATTGAACTAGCTACCACCTACTGTATATCTGTGCAGGGTTTTTTTCCCCCCAAAAAAATCTGTGACAGTGAAAAAAATGCTCTTACAGAACTCATTTTCAGTAAAACAAACCCGATTAGATTAAAGAAACCCGCAATCAGTTCTTACTCTGCATCGTAATTTCAGATCTGTCTTACCTTCCCAATGTCCATTGTATCCAGAGTAAAGATATCTATCCGGCTACGTTCAAAGTAATTTCCTAAGTCGTTATCAGAAACCAGAAGAAATTCCTTTTTGGTGTCTGCTTTCTCACCGTACAGCTTGATCAAAACCTTCGAATCAGAGCTGGCTCCTGGGACATCTCCTGTCTTAATACTGATGTGATAACTGATATCTGTGAATATATTAACATTTGTACACAAGAGACACGATCATATCCTGCAAAAGTGTCAGTTTTTGTTCTTCCGGGGATGATCAAAGCAGAGAGAGAGAAGAAATGAAGTTGAGGGGGGGGGGGACACTCAAGAAATCATAAATGAAATTAAGTTTGAGGAAAAGGATGCCCAAACTGGAACACTCCTGCTCTTTAAGAGAGCAAAGGATGAAAGTGAATTTAATTATGTAATTTAGGTAATGTTAGGAAACTTTCCCCATACAGCTGGATTCACTACAAATATGACAGGTTTAATTTGTTTTTGTTTTTTTAAGAGAACGATATCTATAACTATCCAGGCTGCTGAAAGGGAAAAAATCATTTATTTCCATTACTGTGGATCGGGGGTGTCAAACTCAATTTCATTGTGGGCCACATTGTTGTTTTTGACCTCGGGGGGGGGGGAGGCGGGATAGGAGGGGCCATGGTAGATGCGGCCAGCTTGACATCACTCGTGTCGAGAACATCTGTGGTGGCTCAAGCGCTCTGCCAGCCAAAATGGGCTCCATTTTCAGCCACAACCGGCTCCTGCTGCCTTCTGCCAGTGAAAACAGAGCTTGAGGCCCTGTGTTTTCAGCCGCGATGGCCTCCTGCCACTCTCTATCAGTGAAAACAGAACTAAGGGGGCTGTGCATGTCTCCTGAGCTCCTGTTTTGTTGGCAGAGGGAGGCAAGAGGCCATCACGGCTGAAACCACAGGCCCACAAAGCTCCTTTTTAGCTGGCAGAGGCACCATGGGGCCGGTCTTTCACTATTTCCAGGGCAGCCCCGTGGACCAGATCTAAGTACCCCACAGGCCAGATGTGGCCCACGGGCCTTGAGTTTGACAGCCCTGCTATGGATGATCCATTCTATAAAGCAAGGGTGATCAGCCTTGGCCATTTTAAGACTTGTGGACCTCAACTCCCAGAATTCCCCAGAATTCTTGGACTTAAACTCCACAAGTCTTAAACTTACCAAGGTTGGGTACCCTCCTGTAAAGCAAGGAGAGAGAACTGATTGGTTCCTAGCAAACGTGGGAATTAGTGAAGGATGCTGGGACTTGTAGTTCAGTGATCTTTTGAAACTTGTTTGTTTCCTATTCTTATTACAAATTAAGGAGTAAGACTAGCGGGTTGAGAATCTGAGTGCAATAAGAAACCAGCAAATATAAGACAACAAACATATTTTGCCATGAGCCCGACTTGGAATGAATTGGACAGAGCTTTTTTCTTTTTTGGTTCCCAGTATATCCATAGGGATAAACGCTAGCAGAAATGATGTTCAGCTAGCATTTACTATTCCATTTAATAATAATTTTAAAATTCTGGGTTATTTTTTAAAATTGTAAGAAGATCACAAAGTCATTTCAGGCAACTCTGAAAGATGAAGACTACTTAGAGCATTGTAAAACTGGGAGAGTGAAAGATATTTTATAGGTGCAGTCTGAACTATTTCTGGAGAAAGGTTAATACAGCTTATCTCACTGTGCAGTTATTTCCTTGCCCTTGTCAATCAACATGCTGCCCTCCCTCAAAAAGTAGGGGTTCTAACTCAAATTGAAAGCCAACACCCCTTGAATTAACTACAGGTAATCCTCAACTTACGACCACAGTTGAGCCCAAAAATTTATGCTACTAAACAAGACAGTTGTTAAATGAGTTTTGCCCCATTTTATAACCTTCCTTGCCACAGTTGTTAAGTGCTATTGCTATTGTGGAGGTAAGAGAAAAAGTGCTTTGGATACTTCCAGCAACTTGGGAACCATATTGCAGAGATAAAGAAGGAGCAGAAGGAGCTAGATTGCAAGAAATGGTCAGAACAGAACAGAATAACAGTTGGAAGGGACCTTGAACCCCTTCTCCAGCAGGAAAATTTTATACCGTTTCAGACCAATGACTGCCCAATCTTTTCTTTAAAAACCTGCAGCCAGAGCCACGTGATAACAAAGCAAACTCACTTTCCAGCATAGACGAGCTCCCATCTGGAACCAACTCTCGAACAATCTGGCCATCATCCTCATTTTTATCAAGCCATCTGGTAAGCAAACAAAATGTAAGTTATCTGCTATTACTGATAAAGTATCAGTAGGCTTATTACAATTCTGGGAGGGACAGTGAATAGTGAAGGAAAAGCAGTGTGTTTAGAGTGATTTTTTTTTAAACAAAATCAGAATCCAGAATAAAAAAACAGATTATTGGCATACTTGTAAAGGAAATATTGCACATTACAAAATTCAGACCTACAGCCTTTGAATTCCACTTTCTAATCAGCATTCTCTACTACTGCTTGTAGATGTACTAAAAACAAAAGAGAGGGAAAAATAATTTGTAGCCAGTTGATGCCATAATGATTTAAACATA
This sequence comes from Laticauda colubrina, assembly GCA_015471245.1. Lineage (NCBI taxonomy): Eukaryota > Metazoa > Chordata > Lepidosauria > Squamata > Elapidae > Laticauda > Laticauda colubrina. The sequence goes on from BLBF01000010.1 coordinate 3,102,302, forward strand.
TATATATATATGTATATGTATATGTATATGTATATGTATATGTATATGTATAT
>BLBF01000010.1:3112354-3132552 GCA_015471245.1 Laticauda colubrina
TGCCAGAAACACCAATCAAACAAACTCCAAGAACAATAAACACAGACCAAGACTCCCAACCAATCAGGATGAAAAAAAAAGCATCCTGGGACAGCAATAGGCTAGCCTCAAATTTAAAACCAACACCTGTGATAGCCTGACCCACATTCAAACTCCATACAGAAGCCTGATGATGGCAGATGAGATTCTGCTGAAATGTTGCTACAACTTTAAAAGCATTACAATGATGTGGGATAATACTCGAAGGAAGCTGAACTGCATTCATACATATATATATATATATATATACACACACATACATACATACACACACACACACACACACACACATATGTCTGGCTTAAACGTTCTAAAACATGTGTAACACCATTTGATCTAACTCCTACCATCTTGTATGCCAAGTACTCTTCTTTAATACACCAAGTTAATCTTACATGGAATTTAAAACCTATTATTTTGCTGTTGCATCCATTTTGTTTCATTTCTAGATTTTATAAAGTAGAAATCAAGGCAAAGAGTTCTTCAAGTCAAGTTCAATGCTGTTGATTTTCATAGACAACAATCTAGATTGTTGTATCATTTTCTTGGCATGAGAACGTAAATTATCTGTCATTCCCTCATGTGAACAGGGGAATTATAAAATCTGTAGTTTTTCTAAAGTCCAATCTTTAATCTTGTGAGTTCTTGGTGCTTTCCCAGACCAGACTCTGCACAGCTTTTTTCAAGATCAGCCACCAAATGGAATAGAATTATTTTATTAGCCAAGTGCGATTGGACACACAATGAATTTGTCTTTGTGCAAATGCTCTCTGTATATATAAAAGATACATTCATCAAGAGTTAAGAATCATAAGGTACAACACTTAATGATAGTCATAGGGTACAATAAGCAATCAAATCATATTAGGAAACAGTCAATAAAAATCATAAGGGTACAAGCGACAAAGTTACAGTCATACAGTCACAAGTGGGAGGGGATGGGTGATAAGGATTGATGAGAAGATTAATAGTAATAGTACTGCAGACTTTGTAAATAGTTGCACAGCGTTGAGGGAATTATTTGTTTAGCAGAGTGATGGAGTTTGGGAAAAAACTGTCCTTGTGTCCAGTTGTTCTGGTGTGCAGGGCTCTATAGCATCATTTTGAGGAAAGGAGTTGAAACAGTTTATGTCCAGGATGTGAGGGGTCTGTAGATATTTTCACAGCCCTCTTTTTGACTTGTACAGTATACAGGTCCTCAATGGAAGGCAGGTTGGCAGCAATTGCTTTTTCTGCACTCCTGAATACTCTCTAAAGTCTGTGTCCGTCCTGTTGGGTTGCAGAACCAAACCAGACAGTTATAGAGGTGCAGATGACAGACTCAATAATTCCTCTGTAGAACTGAATCAGCAGCTCCTTGGATAGTTTGAGCTTTCTGAGTTGGCACAGAACGAGCATTCTTTGAGAATCATCCTCAATGGAGGTTACTTTAATGGTAGAGTACAAATATAAGCATACCATAATGTCTGAGGCAGGAGATTAAAAATGGGTCAGAAACCAAACAGAAACAAAACTTGTGTACACCACTTAAAAAAAATAAGACAGCTATTGTGACTACTCTAGATAAACAATGAGCAATTGTTAGTGATGTATTCCGATGAGTGGCTTTGAATTTAGTGCAGATAAAAATTTTGCTGGATAGTGTCAATCATTTTAACTGGTTTTGGAAGGTTTTTTAAAAATGGATATTTGTTGTTTATTTAAAATGGCTTACAGAAAGCTTCCAATGAAGTTTTTTTGTGTGTGTGTGTGTTCTTTTTCTTAGGGAAGACAGATCTATTTGAAGGAGGAAATAGTTCACCAGAAAACACTTTTAAAGACTACATTGACACTCAGCTTGTACAGGTATTCTTGGTTATCTGCAGAATTTCGGGATTTGAAAAGAAATCTCATATCTCAACCTACCCACCTACCCACAACAAGAAAGTAAAACTTTGGAAAGATTTCAGAATATTTGAATTGTATTTTAGTTGCTTGCAATTCAAAAGAGCCCTAAAATTTAGTTGGTATCTTTTGTTTTACATAACAGATGTTCCAATAGTATCATGTATACTTGTATTGTATATACTCACCTGAAAATTCTCTTAAGATCTAAGATGGTTTCCTGATAATCAAATTATAGTGGCTTCAAAAGAAAAGGAAAACACTCAATATTTTGAGGTTTGGGATTTGTTTTATCGATAGTTAAACAAGAGAAATAGGAGTTAGAACTTCGAAAACTACAAGAGAGATTAATTTTAATATTAGGGTTAATTGCTGTAACTTATTAATTTTATTAATTTTGATTAGTACTAATAATTCATATGTATCAATATTATGAGGGAAAAGCACTGTTATTATAAGATTACATTTAGAGAACATATTATTATTACAATGATGAATATTATCAAAAGAATTGTAACCAGACAACACACTGTTTACATGGATTTTGAACATGTTACTCTTTCTATTTATATTGATAAAAATAAAAATATGAGAAAAAATTATAGTGGCTTCACATGAACAAAGTATTAGAAAATCTGTTTATATAAGGCACCACACAAACAAAGAGTACACACACCATGTACTTTAATGCTCAACTATTTAACTGGAAATAGGAAACAGGAAACTTTCCTCAGAATATAAAGAAACCGTAGATTATAACCTAGATGCCCACTAAACACTATCATCTACTGGCTAATTAATTCTGTAGTTGTTGCAATACAAAATATATTTTAACATATATTCCAACACAAAGAGAAAGATAAATATGGACTAGGAAATGCATCTGTGTTAAACTCATCCACTTGCTACACCTACAAAGTGTTACAAGAAAGGAAAGAGGAGAATTTGGTTTACTGGAATAGAAATTGTATTTTGTACCTTTTTCTTTGGATGAATTATTGGGTCTTGCTGCGAAACAAAAGACTTTTAGAATTAGAAGAGCATGATTCAGTGTTTGGATGGCATGTTTATGGTACAATAAAATTAAACTGGATTTTAAAAAGCAATTTTATTAGATGTGCCTATTGAGAATATGAATAGATATAAAACCAGGCTGGGACTGAAAAACTTTTATAGATCACAGTAGAAAATGTATTTTAAAGAAGAGAAAATCAGGTAAAGACAAATGGTTAATGTACTAGGAATTATTGGAAAATCACCAATGGAATATAAAATTAAATCAAGAGAAGACCTGCTGGGAGTTGGATATAATTCTCAATGGGAAATTCTATTAAGTACTTAAAATGAATACAAACATATGGTATGAAGCAAAGAAAGAATCTGAACTGCAATTGTGTACAGATGATGAACATGTCATTGCTAAAATTTATGAATTTTTGTTGAAATCTGAAATGGAAGAGGAACAGGTTAAAGAGTGTATGATAAGATAGGCTAAGAATTTTTATTATAAGATACAGAGGGATCAATAGGAGAATGTGGTCGGAAGGGTGAAAATTTATATTATGTTATGATCTTACATTTTTTAATGTTGTATCATTGTACACAGTGTCAACTCATAAAACATTTTGTATATGTTTTATAGTTGACAACAGAAAGAAGGGAGGAGTTTCAAAGAGCAGGAGGCAGTGTGGAATCGAAAGTACATTCCATTCATATTTTCTTCAAACACTGATAAGATGCGGGAAGCTTCTGCCAAGCAGAAATCTAATTGGAGAGCATGATTGATGACTCTTGGTTATGGACATTTTTAATTGGATGATACACGCAAAAGGGTGGGGGGAAAGCAGGATCAAGGGTGACAGTGAATTACATATCTCAGACTTGGCTACACCCAGGTAAATGCCAGACATGGAATGTTACCTTCAAATAAATATTTTTTTTAGTTTCGGAGACGTGGCTTGAGGCTCATGATTTAATTGGAGTAATTGCTGGAATCCTGACACACAGGATATGGCTTGGTGGTTAAAGATGCTGAGCTTGTCAGCTGGAAACGTTCAAGATCCAAGTGCCACATGATAGAGTGAGCTCCCATCCATTGCCCTAGCTCCTGCCCATCTAGCAGTTGAAAAGCATGCAAGATGCAAGTAGATAAATAGGTACCACTTAGGTGAGAAGGTAATTGTTCTGTATAAATGGTTTACTCCAAATCCCTCAATATGATTGGCCAGAAAGGCCGGCATGGGATTGGTTCACTAGGAACCAATCCAAAAGAGCCGCCAAAAGGCGGCAAAGTCAAGTAACTGTCATTGGCTACAAGTCGGCAGGCAAGCCATACATAAAGGCTGCCGCGGTTTGAGGCAAACTTTTCCGTTTGCGATAACTGTTTAATTAAAGACTTTTGCTATTGGAACCCGGTCTACCTCACATTTTTCCGGACAGAACACTGGTGATGAAGGTGGGATTGTCCTAAAACATGAGACTGTGCACGCGGTGAATTGAAATTTAGGCTTGAAGCGATGGCCGGAAATAATGCACCGCCCGCACCCTTCAACCACAATTGGGAATCCTACGCATACCGTTTTCAAATGTACTTAGAAAGCAACGAGATGGAGGAGATCTCAGACCAGCGTAAGAGGGCTATTTTCTTAATGCATTGCGGACCAACTGTGTTCAAGATAGCCAAAGTATTGGCGAAGCTCAGAGACGTAAAACAAATGAGCTGGCCCGAACTCCAGCAAATGCTAAAGGCTCACTACGCACCAGTGGTGTCAAATCTCATCAAACGGCATGAATTCTACCGAAGGGACCAAAAAGAAGGCGAGAGCATCACTAATTTTGTGGCAGCCCTCCGACAACTGGGGGGAGCGTGCGAGTTCCTGAACTTAGATGAAGCCATGCAAGATCGAGTGGTACTAGGCTTAAAAGACTCTAATTTACAAAGTAAATTGCTAAATAAACCCAACATAACAGTGGCTGAAGCAATCGCAGAAGCCACAGCTGCAGAAGCCGTGAAAAAGTCAGCAGCCACCATGAAACAAATGAACGCGAATAACGATGAAATGAGCCTAGCCAGAGGGAAGAAGCAAATTCCCACCACCACACACCACGAAGATTTTGACGAGACATCAGAATCCGAAGATGATGACGATGAGGTCCACCGCCTGTACGCCAACAAAAAAAGGCGAGAAAAAAGAAACTGGCGGGAATGTGCAGGTTGTGGGGGAAACCACCCTTGAGCCGATTGCAGATTCCTTGATGCCATCTGCCAAGCTTGCAAGAAAAGGGGACACATCGAGAAAATCTGTAGGAATCGAAAAAACAACAGCCCTAACAGATGCAGTAATTCTCCCCCACAAGCAGAATCAAAACAAGCCGAGAGAAAGTGGGAGTGCAACAAACGAACCAGTAACTGAGAAAAGATCCATCAAACTGTCACTATCAGAAGCGCTCAAACGGAAAGCGGGAAAAAAGTTAAAATCATCGTAAAAATTGAAGGCAGCCCCTGTGAGATGGAAGTCGATTCAGGGTCCTTCCTGTCAATGGTGTCGTGGGACACAATCAGACAACTGGTCCCAAATATCAAACTAAAAGAACTCCAGAAACAAAAATTAACTCTGAAGGACTACCAGGGGAATCGAATCCCTGTGGTAAGTCTAGGACATTTCCGAGTCGCCTACAAACAGCACGTCGAAGTCCTGCCTCTAACAATAGTCGACCGAGACCAACCCAGCCTCCTGGGCATCGAATGGTTCGCACCATTGGGCATCGGAATGACCGGAGTGGACCGAATAGCCACAATTGACTGGGAAGAAAACCTGATCCACGAGTTCCAGGACGTTTTTGATAGCACACTAGGCAGGTATCGGGGGACCCCAATTTCTTTTAGTTTAGACCCCCAGGTGGCCCCTAGAAGATTAAAGGCCAGACGAGTTCCCTTTGCGTTAAAAGCAAAAATAGAGGAACAATTGAATAAATTAATTGACCAAGGGGTTTGGGAACCTGTTGACCATGCTAGATGGGAAACGCCAATAGTAACACCAGTTAAACCTGACGGGTCAGTACGCATCTGTGGAGACTACAAGGCTACCCTGAACCATGCGCTGCAACAAAGTGCATACCTGGTGCCAGTCGTACAACATTTGTTACACTCACTCGGGGAAGGAAAAATTTTCGCCAAACTTGATTTAGCACAAGCATACCAGCAGCTTCCAGTAGACCCATTAACGGCCGAGGCACAGACAATAGTGACTCATAAAGGGGCATTCAAGTGTAACAGACTTCAATTTGGAGTAAGCGTTGCCCCAGGCATTTTCCAAAGCCTCATGGAACGCCTATTAAATGGAATAAAAGGGGTCGTACCATATTTTGATGACATCCTGATTTCAGCCAGAGATATGACCCAGCTAGAAAAAAGACTAAGAGAAGTACTTACAAAATTTAGAGAATCCGGCCTGAAAGTTAAAAAGGAAAAATGCTGCTTAATGACTGATCGCGTCGAATTTCTGGGTTACTTAATTGACGGAGAGGGTATACACCCTACTGAAAAAAAGTCAAGGCCATTAAAAATGCACCACAGCCAAAAAACAAAACGGAATTGCAGGCATTTTTGGGTCTAATAAATTTCTATAACATATTCCTCCCCCACAAAGCAATGATAGCAGAACCATTACACCGTTTATTGGATAAGAAAACTAATTGGACTTGGGGTCATAGAGAACAAAAGGCATTCCAGAAAATAAAAAATTTATTGACATCAAACACCGTTCTTATCCAGTTTAGTAACACACTTCCATTGACAGTCACCTGCGATGCCTCACCGTTTGGAGTCGGTGCCATCCTGAGCCACCAATTGCCAGATGGGAGAGAGGCACCTGTCGCTTATTACTCAAAGACTCTTTCTAAAACAGGACGTAACTATAGTCAACTAGACAGAGAAGCCCTGGCAATTGTCGCTAGAGTGAAACGTTTTCACGAATACCTTTTTGGAAGAACATTTTTGATTGTAACGGACCATAAACCGTTACTAGGAATTCTGGTGGGAAGCAAGCCTACACCGAACATCTTGTCCCCGCGGATGACTAGATGGTCAGAATTCCTAGCAGCATACTCTTACACATTGACACATCGACCCAGGAAGCTATTCTCCCATGCAGACGCATTAAGCCGAACACCGCTGCTGATGACAGAGGAAGACCCGGCGCCAACAATGACCACCCTGCAAATAGAAACATGCCCTGAACGACCAATATCTGCAAACGATGTTGCCAGAGCCACCACGAAGGACCCAGTGACTGCCCGCATATTAAACTGGGTAGATAAAGGCTGGCCGGAAAACCAAAAAACTGAAAACTTTAAACATTTCCGGACCAGACAGACTGAACTTTCAATTCAAAAAGGCTGTTTATTGTGGGGTGATTGGGTGGTAATTCCTCCTAAACTACAGACTAGAGTGTTGGGCATGCTTCACGAGGGCCACCCTGGTATTGTAAAGATAAAAAGCCTAGCTAGAAGCTATGTCTGGTGGCCTGGTCTAGATAAAGATATCGAATACTGGGTTGCTACTTGTACGAAATGCCAGAAAGCACCCATAAGAGACTGGGAGACCCCACGAGGCCCTTGGTCTCGGGTACACATTGATTTTGCGGGTCCTACTAGGGGGCATACCTTTTTAATTGTCGTAGATGCATACTCAAATTGGTTGGAAGTTGTAGTAATGTCATCTACGACAACCGAGGCGGTCATTAAACAACTTAACGAACTCTTCGCAACCCATGGATTGCCGGACATCCTGGTGTCCGACAACGGGCCACAATTAACTGCCATCCAATTCGAGCAATACCTAGCCTCCCTAGGTATACGCCATGCACTGACCGCGCCGGCCCACCCAGCAGCAAATGGAAGGGCAGAAAGAATGGTCAGGTTTACTAAAGAGGGTTTAGAAAAAATGGACCTTGGGGATGTCCAGGACAAAATCAACCGTCTACTCACCCTCCAACATATCACACCCAGTACTGTAACCAACAAAAGCCCGGCAGAACTATTAATGGGGAGAAAACTTAGATCGCAATTAGATAGGTTACATCCAAGTTACACTTTGGAAAGACTCCCTGACTCCTCCAGCCGTTTCTGAACATTTGAAATCGGTGACCTAGTCTACGCAAAAAATTTCACCGGGGACCCCCTATGGCTTTCAGCCACAATCACACAAATAACAGGCCCCCGGTCCTACTGCCTAACTGTAGACGATGGCAGGGAATGGAAGCGGCACATAGACCAGCTTCATTCCCGAAATATTGAACGAAATACAAACTCACAACCACAAATAATAAAAATCAACGAAAACAAAACCAAAGAAGGGGGGGAAATACAAGAAAATAATGAAGAACTATTTAAAATAAACCCAGAACATCTAACCATTCAAAAAGAGCAAAAAGAAAACTTATGGTTAGATGAGACTTGCGGGAGAAATCCAGACGAAGGGGCCAGCCAAGCCAGCTCGACCTGCCTGGGAAAGCCAGGAGGGAGCAGCAAAACCACCGGCCTGAGAAACTCAAGCGGTAGCAAAATGGCTGACTCACCCTTCCAGGCGGTTGCATGGAAAAGAGCCAGAGAGACAGCAACTCCCATCCGAACTGGTTGAAGTCTCCAGCGAAAATGAACCGTGCAAGTCCCGTAGAGTCAGAAGAAGCCCCACCTGCCTGTGCGACTACGTCACCCACGTAGGACTAAACTAAGGGGGGAGCGGTGTTCTGTATCAATGGTTTACTCCAAATCCCTCAATATGATTGGCCAGAAAGGCCGGCATGGGATTGGTTCACTTGGAACCAATCCAAAAGAGCCTCCAAAAGGCGGCCATGTCAAGTAACTGTCATTGGCTACAAGCCGGCAGGCAAGCCATATATAAAGGCTGCCGCGGTTTGAGCCAAACTGTTCCGTTTGCAATAATTGTTTAAATAAAGACTTTTGCTGTTGGAACCCGGTCTACCTCGCGTTTTTCCGGACAGAACAGTAATAGAGTTCTATGCACCTCAGCATGTAGTCATGCTGGCCACATGACCACAGAACATGTCTTCAGACAAAGCTGGTTCTCTCAGCTAAGAAACAGGAATGAGCAGTGCCCCCTAGAGTTGGAAATGATTGGGCATGTATACATTTACTTTTATCATTCTACATGACTCCAGAAAAATTATCTACAAAGTACAGAAGCATTCCATAATTATTTTGGAAATATGAACAACATATTCTATCTATCGTATATTCTATTCTATCTAAAAAAAAAACAAATATTCTATCTATCTATCAACATTCTATCGTGCTTGGTGGATATGTGAAAAAAAATTAAATGATTCAGATATGAACATTGATACAGAAGAATTAAAGATTTTTAAAGATTAATATTCAATGGATACTAGAAGTTTTCCTTTTAGGACTGATGGATACGCAATTAGGAAGAAAAGGGCTTAGATTATTATTTCAGTATATGATTACCATAGTGAATCTATTAGATACATGGAGATAGAAAGATTCAGCAATGCGCCATGGAAGAATGGCTGGTGAAATTGACAGAATTTATTGCGATGGCCAAACTGACTTCTTTGATTAGAGAAAGATCCTTATTGACATTTGTCAATGATTGGAAACCTCTTATGGATGTTTTGCATAAAAAAAGAATTTGTGACTTATGATTTTAAAAAGTTGAAAGGAGGGAATTACAAAGTAATCTTAGAGAAATTTCTTTATAATTTTATACATAACTACCGAAACGAAGATTGGAAGCCATTTCTTTATGTATATTTTTAAAGGTTTCTCTTTTATTTTCTTTTTTCAGTCTCTATTTTCCTTTTCCTTTTTTTTCCTCTTTCAATTTACTATATTTGTAATGTACTTACTTTACATGTAAAATCATTTCATAAAACTATTTTAAAAATTAAAAAAGGAAATTAAAAGATATAGACAAAGGGTGTCTAACCTTGGCCACTTAAAAACTTATGGTCCTGAACTCCCCAAATTCCCCAGTCTACCACACTAACTCGGGAATTCTGGAAGTTAAAGCCCTCCAGACTTAAAGTTGCCACGGTTGGAGACCCCAACATAGACCACAGTATTTAAAGATTAATTCTATACTGTTTAAACAACAACAGACAAGGACAATTAACATGATTGTTTAAGCAACTACATTTTTTGACTTCTACTGAAATGTAATACCCATGTGCAAACTAGCTTTTAAAAAAATCATGGCAGAAGGATCATATTTTCCCAGTCATTTTAGTTCAATGCTAATTAAGGATGATTATTCTTGGCTGTGGCAAGTGATAGATCTTATGTCAAAAGTAAAAATAAAAATTAATCTTCTGCAGTGTAGAAGCAAAACCAATGATAAGCATAGATGTGTTAATAACTTCAAATCGATCAAATGAAATGTCAGAGTTGGAAGGGATCTTGGAGGTCTTCTAGTCCAACCCACTGCTCAATCAGGAGACCATTTCAGATAGGTGGCTGTCCAGTTTCTTCTTAAAAACCTCCAGTGGTGAAACCCCTACAATTTGTGATGGGAAGCTGTTCCCCTGGTTAATTTCCTTATAGTTAGGAAGTTTCTCCTTAATTCCAGGTTGCTTCTCTCCTTGATTAGTTCCCATCCATTGCTTCTTGTCTTGTTTCCTGGTGCTTTGGAAAATAAGTTGACCCCCTTTTCTTTGTGGCATCCCTTCAAATACTGGAATACTTCTATCATGTTACTCCTATTCTTTCTTTTGTCTAGACTAACCGCATACCAAATTCCCCAAATTCCCTTGTTTTACTCTCCAGGCCCTTAATCATCTTAAGCACCTGTCACACTGCACCAACGGATGCAAAGAGGATGTAAAATGGACAAAAAAGCTTGCCATCCGTTGGTTAACGCAATGTACTCACTGCCTCCGTTTTGCTTCCTCTCTATCTGTCCAGCATCCGTTTATTGACGTTTCATCCGCTCAGAAAGTTTTGAGCTGCTCAAAACTTTTGCGTGGAAAATGTATCCAATTCGTCCGTTCTGCATGCGCTACACATCCGTTCTGCATCCGTTACGCATCCGTTATATCCGCCAGGCATCCATTCCGCATCCGCGCAACTCGCATCCACTCGGACGCAGGGAGGAAGCGGAAGGAAGCGGAACGGATGCAGAACGGATGCCTAGCAGATGCAGCACGGAAACAAAGCATTTAAAACGGAAAAAACCTTCGCAGAGGGGACCTATCTCGGATATTAAGGATGTCTAGAGGATGCCTAGAGAATGCCTAGAGGATGCAAAGGGACACCTATACTGCCTATAAAAAGGGGGAGCAACACATCTGGATCTCACTTTCAGAACAGCAGCCTTGCTGCAGACCTCTGCAACCTTCATCTGCCTCTTCCTCTTCCACAGCATCCACTCATGTCCACCGTGGATCGTAACACAGTCCTTTTGGCAGCCACCATCCTTCTGCAACAGTGGGAAACCATCTACAGGCTCTGTGAATTCTATTACGGGAAGAAAAAGGGGCGGCCAAGAAGCGTCTGGGTATGAAGTTGGTTCACCAGAAGAGCAGAGGACAGACTGTATAACAAGCTGATGGTGGAGCTCAGGAATGAAGACACTCGTGCATTCCAAAACTTCATGAGGATGCCTCCAGCCATGTTTGACGAAGTTGTGCAGCAGCTGACACCCAGGTTGACCAAGGCAAACACCAACTTCTGGCCCAGCCTGGACCCTGGGCTCAAGGTGGCACTCACTCTGCGCCACCTGGCCTCAGGGACCACCTACAGGAGCATGCAGTATGGCTGGAGGGTGCCACACAACACCATCAGCATTGTGGTCAGAGAAGTGGTGCAGGCCATCATCGAAGAATACAAGGAGGAGCTCCTCCAGTGCCCCTCCACTGAAGAAGGATGGAAGAAAGTTGCAGAGCAGTGGTATCAGAGATGGAACTTCCCCCACACCGTTGGAGCCATCGATGGCAAGCACGTGGCCTGCAAAGCACCAGCCAACTCAGGGTCCACTTATTTCAACTACAAGGGCTTCTTCGCCAAGGTCGATGCTGACTACAAGTTCATGTACATCGATGCTTCAGGCAACGGGTCAGCTTCAGATGCCCAGGTATACAACACCAGTGACCTCAAGGAGGGGCTGGAACGCAACCTCATCGTGGGCTTCCCAGATCCAGAACCCCTGCCCAACGACACACAAGATGTGCCCTACTTCATCGTGGGGGATGACGCCTTCTCCCTCACAACCTACCTCATGAAGCCCTACACCTCCAGACTCCTCACCTGTGAAGAGAGGATCTTCAACTACAGGCTGTCCAGGGCAAGGCGGGTGGTGGGGAATGCCTTTGGCATCCTGGCCAACAGGTTCCAGATACTTCTCACTACCATGAAGCATTGCCCAGAGACTGTGAGGAGGATCATGGAAGCTTGCTGCATCCTGCACAATCTCATGCGCACCCACTACCCAGTCTTGCAGAACAGTCTTGTGGACCTCCAACAAGGCAATGGGGACATGGAGCCTGGGGAATGGAGGCAAGGGTGAAACCTGATAGACACTGAGGATGTGCAAGGCCCCAACAGAGCCTCACGTGAAGGGAAGGAGCAGCACAACCTCCTGAAACACTGGTGCAATTCCCCAGCTGGAGCAGTGGAGTGGCAAGACAGGATGATAGATGCTTAATGGATGCTTCCTTGAGCCTGTCTCATCACACTGATGAGATTGTGCCATGTATGTTAAGTGGCCCGACAATGAACAGGGCATTTAATAAAGAGTTGTGTTTATGTTGAAATGTGTGGATCAATGATTACATTGTTATTGATAAAAAAGGGCCATAGGTGTAGGACCAGGGAGGGTGGACAATACAGTCCCACTATGCTTGCACTGGAGGTTTATCTATCCCACAGCTATTACCCATCCAAAGGTATCCCTGCCCATTCCACAGCTATCTCAACCCATCCCACTGCTATCTTAACCCATCCCACAAGCATGCAAAGGCTTAAACCATTTCTAAAAGGTTCCAGCAAGACTTTATTAAAAAAAAGAAATGAAGCAAGTGTGTGAATCAAAAATAGACTTTATTAACAACAAGCTATAAGACAAAAATGATTCTCTGGCACTCCTCTTGGTCGCTCAGTCTCAGGGGTGAAGGGTGCAGGTGCTGTGGAGGTGGCTGGTGCTGGAGTGCTTGTCATCAGCTCCTCCAGAAGCAGAAGCAGCAGAAGCAGCAGAAGCCCCAGCCCCAGAAGAGTGAGCCCGTGCTGCAGAAGCCCCAGCAGAACCAGAGTGAGGGCCAGGGGGCGGGATGGTAGCTCTGTCCCTCTTGCAAGGGCTGGCAGCAGATGGCTGAGGCTTGCTGTGCTTCCGCATGGTTGTGGGGTTGCTGGCTGGCAGGGAAGCTGGCAGGAACCAAGGCTGGCAGGAAGGCTGTCAGGGAGGCAGGCACCAAGGCTGGCAGGAAGGCAGGCAGACAGGCTGGCACCAAGGCTGGCAGGCAGGCAGGCACCAAGGCTGGCAGGCAGACATGAACCAAGGCTGGCAGGCAGGCACCAAGGCTGGCAGGCAGACTGGCTGGCAGCAAGGCTGGCAGGCAGGCAGACAGCAAGGCTGGCAGGGAGGCTGGCAGCAAGACTGGCAGCAAGGCTTGCAGGCAGACATGCAGGCAGGACAGGCAAGGGAGTCGATGTGTCTGGAAGCAGGTCTTTCCTCTGAATGGCGACCTGCTTCCGAGCTGCTTCCGTTATATCCGCGGGGCTGACACAATGCATCCTCCTTGCATGCGCAATTAATGCTCGGCATCCGCTAGGCTTCCGCTGTGCATCCGCTGTGCATCCGCTGTGCATCCGCTGTGCATCCGCTGTGCATCCGCTTCATCCACTGTGCATCCGCTGTGCATCCACTGTATCCGTTCCGCATCCGCTTTGCTGAAGTCCCCCGGAAGCCTTGCGGATGTGCCATCCACTCTCATCCGCTTCCATCCGCTGGGCTTCCGTTCCGCATCCACTTTCCATCCGCCCTGCGTCCTCCCCGCGTCCCTGTTATCTGCTCCGGTTATGCAAATTTTTGCCCCTTCTGAGAGCAGATAACAACGGATGGAACATTTTTTTCGTCCATTGTGTCCGTTTTGCATCTGTTGGGCAGGGCAGTGTGACAGGGCCTTTAGTTGCTCTTCTCTGCACTTTTTCCAATGTCTCAACATCTATCTTGTTTGTAACTTGGAGAAGATTGATGCAACTCAACAGAAATAGGGGAAGAGTATTAGAAAAATATGTGGGGGAGAAAAAAGACAAAAACCACAATGTGTTTTAAGAATAGAAGTCTTCAAATAAATACTTTCCTTCCAGCATCCCACAATTGGGGCCAGAGTATCTATGTGTTTTCCCAATCTTGTTGAAGTACAGAATCCCATTACAGGAGAGGGAATCAAATGACTAGAGATGAAATTACTACACTGGTGAAGACTTCTCAGTCTTCTTGACTTCTTGTCTTCTTCACATTTGTCTTTGCTCACTTCTGTCACATGCTCTCCAAGACAGTCCATTGTCCCTTTAACAAACATTTCAAGATGATTGTCAATAATTCTGCTGTTACCAATTAATAACAAATTCTACTTTTTGGTAGCAATTTCTCTGGGAGCTGCTGATTTCACTAGTTGATGTTTCCGATGCTAAGTGAGAGTAATTTCATACTAAGTGGGTGGCATCAAAATGTTCTTTGTTAAATCTTGAGCATTTTGTCTAAACAGTTTGTCATGACATTGTAGCTAAATGTCCACTGAGGAAAGTTGGACAATTGGACACATACTTCTCTGCCCGTCCTTGACTGGAGATCCTGAACGCACATTAAGAAAGCATTTCACATGGTGACAAGAGGGATTAGGAAGAAGGAAGTTATGACAGGAGGCATGTAATCGGGCCATTTTCAGAACAAATGTCATTGGATTGTACAGGTTGCAAAATGTCATTATACAGATCTTTGTTTTTTGTTAGGATGGACATTAATTGCCTAGTCTTGAAGGAAATAAACAGGAATGTAATTATAGGAATGTCCAAGGGGAGGCATGGAAACTTATAAACATCATTAGTAAATATTATTGTCTCAATTTAGGATCCTCTAAGGATGCTGGTTATACTCTCCCACATCCCAAGCTGTGAATATTAAGATATTATATTTTGAATTTTGACAGTCTGCCTATAACATTCCTGTGAAGAACTGGTTTTATATTGAAGATACTGGTTGAAATAGCTCAACTGCAATAAAGTTAAAGCTTCAGAGTCATTATTTGATAATACTGGATATAGGATATGGTTTTATCGTATTGCTTTGATCATTCTTGACAATATATGAGCCTTGAAACAATCACGGCTCAAATTCCATTGGTCCAATCAAGTACAGTGGTACCTCAATAATCATTGTTAATGGAATGGAATGGAATGGAATGGAATGGAATGGAATAGAATAGAATAGAATAGAATAGAATAGAATAGAATAGAATAGAATAGAACAGAACAGAGTAAGAGGTGAGAGGGACCTTGGAGGTCTTCTAGTCGGTAGTCGCCAACCTTTTGGACCACAGGGACCACCAAATTCATAATTTTAGATCCCAGAGACCACTAAATGGTTCTGAGGGTATGGCCTAACTTGTGGCTTGGTGGTCATGTGACTGGCTGGGCATGGCTTGTATGTAAATATTATAAATATTTATTTAAATATTGGATTTTTTTATTAAAAAAAAGACTTTTACCCAAAATCAGGCAAAGCAGGCAGGCAGATTGAGTTGCTCACAGAATCATTCAGTGATCTATCTATCTGCCGTCGGCTAGCTCAGTCTCTCAAATTTGCTTGCAGTGAGTCTGCACTGAATTTGCTTGCAAGCAAATCTTCAGTCCTAAGGGAAGTTCAGCTGTGCTGAGCCGAAGAACTAAAGACTAGCTAGAAAGGAAGAAATCCAACCATTTCCTGCTTCCTAGCTAATCTAAATCTCCCGGCACAGCAGAACACCTGATGGTCGGAAAAAGGAAAAATAGCAATTTAGCAGGCAAGTTTACCGGGTAAGGAGTGAGTGTGCGGAGAGGATTCCCATGGGCCTTGCGTAGCCTTGCGTTTCTGCTCAGCCTGGATTAATTACTTTGTGCGGGTGCTGTAGGGTTGAGATTTCTCTGTGGCCCACCAATATTTTCTCGCGGCCCACCGGTTGGCAACTGCTGTTATAGTCCAACCCCTTGCCTAGGCAGGAAACCCTACACCACTTCAGATAAATGGTTATCCAACATCTTTTTAAAAACTTCCAGTGTTGGAGCATTCACAACCTCTGGAGGCAAGTTGTTCCACTGATTAATTGTTCTAACTGTCAGGAAATTTCTCCTTAGTTCTAAGTTGCTTCTCTCCTTGATTAGTTTCCATCCTTTGCTTCTTGTCCTGCCTTCATGTGCTTTGGAGAATAGCTTGACTCCTTCTTCTTTGTGGCAGCCCCTGACATATTGGAACACTGCTTAGTATGGCTCCCCAGTCCTTCTTTTCGTTAAACTAGACATACCCAGTTCCTTTAACTGTTCTTCGTATGTTTTAGACCCCAGTCCCCTAATCATCTTTCTTGCTCTTCTCTGCACTCTTTCTAGAGTTTCCACATCATTTTTTACATCATGGCGACCAAAACTGAATGCAATACTCTAAGCGTGGCCTTACCAAGGCCTCATAAAATGGTATTAACAATTCACGTGATCTTGACTCTATCCCTCTGTTTGGTTCTGGGAGATGTGATGAATACCAAAAATGATAAGTACTTTTTCCCTATAAGGTAGTGAGTTACAAGTCAGCTGAAACTGAAAAGTTTTAGCTTGTACACTGAGTACCAAACAAACATTGAGTACCAGGACACAATTTTCACCTCAAAATGCGTTTGAGTACCAAATTTGATGAGTTTCAAACCAGTTGAGTACCAAGGTACCACTATATTCTGTTCTCAATATTAATGGAAATGGGTTAAGAACAACACATTCTTAATAAAAATGTCCACCATCTCAAATGGAATAAATATATCTTCTCTTCATCCTTTCTTTTTTCCCAAACAGAGGCCATTTTTCCAATTTAATGATTCTTAATTCAAATGAAAGAAAGCTAGGATTGTTCTCCACAAAAATGCTGCCTTCAGCAACATCCTTGCAGTAGGTTCAACCATACTTCTTTATCCTTGATTGGATGATTGATTAGCCCTTGGGACCATATAAAATTCAACCAGACTCAAAATCAAGGCATCACATCGCTGTGGATCAAAATTAAGCTTTTCAAAACCATGAAGGATTCAGAGGTCTCCTTGACCAGCAGGCCTGGAATGGGTTTTATCCAAAATCTACAGGTCATGGAGATGTCTACTTTCCTTTATAATGGAGGATGCAGTGGGCTCACACCTTGGTCTTAAGGAGGCCACAACACAACCTACAAACAGAAGGCAGAGAAATGTTGACAGAGAACTGAAGGTGTCACCGTGGATTGGCTGCTTCCTCTGCAGGCTATCATGTGATTGTACCCTATAAGGCTGAAATAATGGAGGTATGAGGACAGAAAAATCATTTTTTCTCAGGGGCAGCCAAAAGGTAGCTAAGGAGATAGTTAAATTGCATGTATCTGAAATGAAATTTCGTTTCCCCAAAATAATTAGCTTTACATGGAAAAGTCACCTGAGAATCGCTGAGAATATAGTACTGCAAACAAAATTGTTTCTCCATCAGAGATGGAGATAACTTTGGGGTGATCTTCCTTTGGGGTAAATATATATTTTAAATACTTTTTCCCCACTTTTCCAGGGTTATTTGCAGGAGGCTTGTTGGCTTAATATTCCTTTTTGTCACGATTGGAACATCTTGGTTTTGAATTTTTATTTTTTATGTATTCTCTGGGGTAACATAAAGTATGGATGTCTACGGAGATTCTCTGTCATCCAGGTCATGGTTGTCCCAAAGGTGCTTTTTCAAAAGGCAACTGGACTTCCTTTGTTTTTTCCTTGAAGACATTTCGCTTCCCATCCAAGAAACTTCTTCAGTTTTGACTGAACAATGGGGGATGGAAGGATTTACAGTATATTTCTTGCAGTCATTTGGTCATTAAATTCTTTCTGAGGGTCGCTGAGGCCACTTGGAGGTTTATCTGTGCCCTCGGGGTCACCTGAAAAGTGCAAATGGGTTTGGACTGCAGCCCGTCTGCATTTGAAAGACAAAGGCACTCTTTTGAAGATAGCAAAGTCCACATTCTGGACAGAGAGGACCATTAGTTTGAAAGAGGAGTCAAAAAGGTCATCTACATTAAGACTAAACAGCCTTGTCACAACAGGAGGGGGGATACAACACAACCCATCTCATGTTTACCACAGTCCTTTCAGTAATTCTAAGTAGGTTCCACATCCATTTACACTATTCCGGTGACTTCCAAGCAGGTCGGGATTCAAATTTTTTAACAACCAGTTCTGTGGGTGTGGCTAGGGGGGCATGGCCATGAGACTGGGTAAGCATGGCCTCTTTTTTTTTTTTTTTCAGCACTGCCCCCCCCTTTTTTTTCCCCCCGGGGCCTCAGAAAAGCCCCCTGGGGGGTGTATTTACTCCCAGAAGGCTTCCCTGGGTCACGAAAATAAAAAAAGCGGAGCAGGGGGGGGCGCAGCGCCCCCCCCTCTGCCCCCCCCCCCACTCCCACGCACCCTTTTTTGCCTCCTGGGCCTCAGGAAAGCCTCCTGGGCAAAGCAGTAAGACAACAAGGGGGATCCCAGCACACTGTATCATCCGAACAGCTGGTCGTCAGGAGGGGAAAAAAAAATACCTTAAGGAGTGACTGGGCAGGAAAGAATGCAGTCATTGATGTTGGGCATGCACGCAATGTCGTGCATGTGTGATAAGCACTGACTGGGTGGGGAAGAGCCAGCTAGGGGCATGATTTGCCGGTTCTCCAAACTGTGCAGAATCATAACAACCAGTTCTATAGAACCGGTCCGAACCAGTAGAATCCCACCCCTGCTTCCACATTGCCTCAATAAATCTCAGAGGGAGTACTAATGACCAGAGGACTGTAGGAATATAAATCCTTCCATTCTACACCATTAAGGCAGAACAGAAGAAACTTCTTGGATTAGAAGCAAAATGTCTTCAAGAAAAAAACAAAGTTTAATTGCCTTTTGAAAAAGGACCTTTGGGATAAAGTATGAATGCAACTCTAATTTATATGTTGCTGGAGAATGAGGCAGGAAAGAAGTCGTAACGTTGTCAAAGCTGTACTTTAGAATGTATACAGTAAAAAATTTCCAAGTTTTAAATGTCATTGATATTTTTTAAAAAATAAATACATAAAATCTCTGTGCAGATTTTAAGAAATACTGTCAGAGAAACATTTTAGTTCCACTTTTTTTTTTGTCAGTGGTGCTATCTTTCTACTTGAAAAGGCATCTGTTTTTATCTGAACATTTATGTTTTTATTATTGTGCAATTGCAGCCTGCTTCAAAACCTTGATTCCAGATAGGTAGTCCTCGACATATAACCATAACTGAAACCAGAATATCTGTTGTTAAGCAAAGCGGTTGCTCAGTGAGCCGGGCCCAATGCTATGACCTGTTTCCAAACTGAACCTCTCTGCCCATCCCTTAACCATCTGACATTATTCTTGGCTCCAAAAGAAATAAACATGCTTTCACAGCTCATGCTTTGAGGGGCGGAAATGCTTTGTTAAGTATTTAAACATGCCCCCACCAGGGATTTCTCTGCAGGTTATTTGCTTAAAAGAATCTTATATTACGGGAGACCTTTGGCTACTGAAATGTCAGGGGCGGCTTTGTCATTCCAGTTCATATGGTGTAGATCTCTTGCTTGAGTCTTTTCTTTTCGGCAGCATATATAAATCACAATGAAGAGGTTGGATGTGACCATCCCAACAATTTGTTGCTTAACAGTTCAAGATTGTTTTTTTAAAAAAATTTGTTGATACGAATTGTGGCTTTCTCTTTAAAGGTCACCGTTAGCCCCAGATGGCTGGTTTCTGTTGCATCCAGTACAGCACTACAATAAGGTTTTAATGTTGGGTTTTATAAAAATAATAATAATGATCTAATAAGGGAGAATGTTTGTAGCTGAAATGAGGGGTCCTTGGTGCTCTCTGAGCTTGGTTGTTTTCTTGCAGATGTTTCATTGCCTAAATTAGGTAACATCATCAGTGCTAAGAGGGTGTGGGGTTTGCAGGGAGGAGGAGGAGGAGGAGGAGGACTGTGAGGTCCTTGGTGTTTTCTGAGCTTGGTGTTTTTTT
>BLBF01000010.1:3132562-3151576 GCA_015471245.1 Laticauda colubrina
CTTATTTTCAGGGAAACACAATAGCATCTTAGAATTCAAGAATTGAAAGACACCCTACAAGGAAAGTCAGTCAGTGAGTGGCACTACATAGAAGCCAAATTAATTAAATAAAAGAAGTACAATTAGTCCTCAACTTACAACCACAGTGGAGGCCCAAATTTGTTGCTTTGTGAGACATTAAATGAATTTTGCCCCATTTTACGACCTTTCTTGCCACCGTCATTAAGTGAACCCCTGCAGTTGTTAAGTTAGCAACACGGTTGTTAATTGAATCTCCCACCAGCAATATTGGCCAAAATGTACAGAAACCAATCACTTAATTGTTAGAAATGTTTGAAAGAACAGGGCACAATTACCATGTATGGTGGTCCTGTAAAAAGGCACAGGAGTTTTGGTATAAAATTTGGCTGTAATTAGAGGAAATTATGGGGCTAAAAATAAATTGCAAACCTGAGGGGTTCTTATTGGGAATTATGGCAGAGAAGTATAATAAAGCTGACACCTACCTAATAATCCATATAATTACGGCAGCAAGAATGATATTTGCCCAAAACTGGAAGGTTAGAGAAATTCCTAGGGAAGATGTGGTGATGGATAAGATATTATAATGTGCCAAAATGGATAGGTTGGCATTGGAACTAAGGGTAAAGATGAGTTAGAATACTATATAATAGGAACAAAAAATTTACCACTGGAGGGAAGTGAAAGGGAGTTCACAAAATGTAACTGAAAGGTAACTGAAAGGATTTAAAATGTATAAAGATTTAATGTATATATGTGTATAAATGTACAAAATTTTAGAGTACCTAACATAGTGGTGGCTAACCTTTTTGGGCTCCTGTGCCAAAAATTGTGCACGTGCTTGCATGCTCGTGCTCATGTGCCAGCACCCAGAAGGCAATGTGTGGGCCCCACACACACACCACCTACGCATTCGAGCACAATCCCCACCCACCTCCTACCATCCCCTTAGCTGCACTGCGCCTCACAGCTGATTTTTGGCCAGTTTGAGGCCTTTTTCGGCCTCCCAGAGGCTTGAAGAAGGCTTCTCCAGCTTTCTGCAGGCTTTGCAGGCCGAAAACTAGCCCCATTTTGTCATGTCTGGTATTTTTGGAAAAGCCGGAAGTGACAAAACGGGGCTAGTTTTCGGCCTACAAAGCTTGCTGAAGCCTACAGAAGTTTTTCTCAAGCCTTTGGGAGGCCAAAAAAGGCCTCAAACCGGCCTAAAATCAGCTATGAAGTGCGCACATGCGCAGTGAGTTAAATTTGCCTACAGCTCGCGTGCTGGCACAAATGGCTCTGCGTGCCACCTGTGGCATGTGTGCCATAGGTTTGCCATCACGGACCTAACATAATATGTAACAACAAAAACGTAGGTCAAAGAAGTCCACCATGTTCAATGTTTTTAAAGATTATATCTAATAAAATTTATTTTTTTAAAAAAAGTGGCTTCCCCCTTGACTTTGCTTTTCAGAAGTTCACAAAAGGGAATCACGTGCAACCATCATAAATATGAGACAGCTGACAAGCTTCTGAATTTTGATCGTGTGACCACAGGAAGTCTGCAAATATCGTAAGTGTGGAAAAAATGATCATAAGTCCCTTTTTTCAGTCCCGTTGTAACTTTGAATGGCCACCAAACGAATGGTTGTAAGTTGTAAGACTTATTTTTTGCAATGTACCTCTTTGTCCCTTTTGCTGTTCTTGAGTGACATCTGTTCCCATTTGGGTAACTACCATCTTCAAACACAATGTGCAGAAATGGACAAGTATGTCCACTCCAATGGCTCAAAGTGGATAATCAAGATGAGAAATGATGTACCAGAGCTTTCAAATGACAAAAGTGGTCCTTAAGAGTGGAACATCTGCTAGCTCTTCCTGAATATCAACCCCGGGTCAGCATTAGAGTCATCTGTGAGCTCTCAAAAAGCTATTAGTAAAGCATTTGTGCCACTCTTTGAGTGGCTTACTTTCAAAATGGCTCAGGGGTTATGGTTTACTTCTGAAACGGGCTATTTTCCTTACCTTGTTGAGATGCCAGCCAGAAAAAGGACTCCGTTTCTCATGCCATATCCGAACTTTGAATAACGTACCCAGATTCGGGAGCTCAATCTATACAAATAAGCATAACGGAATAACAAAGATGGAAAGGGGACCTTGGAGATCATCTAGTCCAACCCCCACACACACACATACAAGCAGGAGATCCAATACTATTTCAGACAAATGGTTGTCTAATCTCTCCTTAAAATCCTCCAGTATTGGAGCACCCAGAGCTTCTGAAGGCAACTTGTTCCATGGATTGATTATTCTCACTGTCAGGAAATCTCTCCTTGGTTTTAGGCTGGTTCTTTCCTTGATTAATTCCATCCATTGCTTCTTGTCGTGCCTTCAGGTGCATACAACTCAGTGGTGGGATTCAAAAAAATTTACTACTGGTTCCTGGCTTGGGGGGCGTGGCAGGGGAAGGATACTGTAAAATCTCCATTCCCTCCCCACCCCACTAACTCGCTTTACAGTTCCGTTCTCCTGTGCAGGGCAAACAAAGAAGACCCAGCTGATCAGCTGGGACTCAGGAGGCGGAGAAGAGATGGGGGCAGGGGGGCCAGTCAGCAGTGGGATTTGCCAGTTCTCCAAACTACTCAAAATTTCTACTACTGGTTCTCCAGAACTGGTCAGAACCTGTTGAATATCACCTCTGATACAACTTAATAATAGAGTTGGAAGGTTCCTTGGAAATCTTCTAGTCCAACTTTCTGCTCCAGCATGGAATATATCATATCAGACAAATGACTGTCCAATCTCTTCTTAAAACTTCTAGTGTTGGAGCATCCACAATTTCTGAAGACAAGCTATTCTTCTGATTGGCTAAATATCAGCTGTTCCTCCTCTCCCTCAGAGTCAGTCTCCACCAGGGACAGGACACTCTCCTTAGTTCCTTAGTTTCTATCCATTGCTTCTTGTCCTGCCTTCAGATGCTTTGGAGAATAGCTTGACTCCCTTTTTTTTGTGGCAGCCCCTGAGATATTGGAATCCTGCTATTACGTCACCCCTAGTCCTTATTTTCACTAGATTTAATGTACCCAATTCCTGCCTATGTTTTATCCTCCAGTCCCCCAATCATCCTTGTTGCTCTTCTCTGCACTCTTTCTAGAGTCTCAACATCTTTTTACATCATGGTGACCAAAATGGAATGCCGTATTCCAAGAGTGGCCTTACCAGGGCATTTATGAACTGGTATTAAAACTTCATGTAATCTTGAGTCTATCCCTCTGTTTATGCATCCTAGAACTGTGTTGGCTTTTTTGGCAGCAGCTTTATTCATGGTAACATGTTTCTCTCACAGGCACAGCAACGCCAGACCAGAAAAAAATCGAACATTTCCCATTGAATAATCAGTGCATCAGTCAATGTACTTTGATGGCATGAAATAATAAATCTGTAGTTTATTAAAAAGGCAAGGGTGGCCAAATCTCACTAAAGGTTAAGTGAGAATGTAGGGATTGTTGCAAGGTGCAACTGTCTTATGAAATTGTGGGCATTAATTTTAATTTTAGTTTTAACAAAGGGGAATATTTGCAGCTCAGGCTTGAAATGAGGAGTCCTCGGTGCTCTCTGAGCTTGCTTATATGTAATCTTGGTCTGACATTTTATCAGCCTTTGGTTGAAGGAGAGAAGTCAATATTTTGGTGTCTTCACAGGGTTAAGATTATTTTAGGGACAACTGTTAAAATCGATAGTTTGCACGATATGTGAACCAGATCCAGGTTTAAGTCTAGGAGGCTAAACTCACATTAGTGTTAAATGCAAGAAATCTGGAACCAGGAGATAGTTCAAAAATACTACAAGATTTGGTCGCCCCAATATTTTAAAAAATGTTGAGACTGTAGAAAGTGTAGGGAAAAGCCACAAAGATGATTAGGGGACTGGAGGCTAAAACATACAAAGAATGGTTGCTGGAATTGGGTATGTCTAGTTTTATGAAAAGAAGGACTAGGGGGTGACATGAAAGCAGTGTTCCTATATCTCAGGGGCTGCCACAAAGAAGAGAGAGTCAACCTATTTTCCAAAGCACCTGAGGGCAGAAGAAGCAATTGGTGGAAACCCAGGAAGAAGAGACGCAACCTAGAACTAAAGGCTAGGTCACACTGGCCGACGGATGCAAAACGTATGCAAAAAGGACACAGCAGACGAGCAAAATTTCGGGGGTGGCTCCATCCGTAGTTATCCACTCTCAAAAGTGCCCCAAATTTGCATAAAAAGAACGGACAACAACGGAAAGGAACGGACAGGGGTAGTACATAGCGAGGATGGTAAGCGGATGTTCATAGGAAGCCTAGCAGATGGAGGTGGATGGAAGCGGATGACACATCCGAAGGGCTTCCGGGGGAGAATTGCGAAGCGGACGTGTAGCAGAAGGAGCGGATGTGTAGCGGATGACACGGATGCATCACGGATGCCTATAGGATGCATAGCGGAGGATTAATTGTGTCAGCTCCGCGGATATAAAAGGATGCAGCTCGCAAGCAGTCAAAGCACTCATTCAAAGGAAAGACCTGCTGCCAGAGACATCTTGAAAGAACACCATGGTTTGACAGTCAGGGAAGAAGAGAAAGCCTGTGCCTACTCCTGCTAGCCCTGGCAAGAAGGACAGAACCACCATCCCACCCCCTGGCACTGACTCTGAAGCTGCTGGTGCTGCTGGTGCTGGTGCTGGTGCTGGTGCTATTGGTGCTGCTGGTGCTGCTGGTGCTGCTGGTGCTTCTCCTGCTGGTGCTGCTGCTGGTGCTGCTGGTGCTTCTCCTGTTGGTGCTGCTGGTGCTGCTGGTGCTGCTGGTGCTTCTCCTGCTGGTGCTGGTGGTGCTGGTGGTGGTGCTGCTGCTGTGGTGGACCAGCCCCAAGGCCCTCAAAGCCCTGCTGCTGAAGGCCCTGAAGCCCCTGCCAGAGGGAGGAAGAGGCAAGGGAAGGAGAAGGGAGAGAGGAAACAGTACTCCATTTCCGAGGACCATGAGGAGGAGGTACTGGAATGGCTGAGGGAGAATGAGTACCTGTGGAGAAAGGGCCACAGGCTCTATCGCGACACCAAGAGGAAGCAGGCAGCATGGAGAGACAAGGCAGAGAGCCTGGGCTACACTTCAGATGTACTCCTGGGATGGTGGAAGCACATGCACACCTGGTATGGCAAGCTGCACCTGAAGAAATCTGGCCAGGCTGCTGTCAAGCTCACTGACCGGGAGATGTACATCATGGCCAAGTGCAGCTTCCTGGAGGGTAAGGTCCGCCACTAAGGAGCAGCCCCTCTGTCAACCCTCTCCCTCAGACAGCCCACAGAGAGCCACTCCTCTTCCAGCCAGGAGACAGCTATCGTGTCCAGGCAGGTGTCTTTGGAGGGCCCCATGGCAGAGACCCCCCCGACAGCTGCACTCCCCATGCCAGAGGACGTGGAGGATCCCCTGTCTCAAATGGAGAAAGAAGAAGCAGCCAGAGACCAACCCACACCCACACCCAGCTCCACCTCCACAGAAAGCAGGCAGAGAGGCAGACTGTCCTGCTGGAGATCAGGGACACAATCAAGACCAGCACAGATCTTCTCTCTCAGCTGGTCCACAGTGATATACCATCCTCGAACTGTAAGCCCTTCATCACCTACATGAGCCAGACCCTCATGGACCTGCCCGAGGCCCAGTACCAGGTGATGAAGGAGAAAATCACAGCACTGCTGCACCACCCTCCAGGCCCAGCTGAATCTGCTATGACCCAGTCCAGGACTGCTCCTCCACCCCAGCCGATGTCACAGTCCTTCCACGGCTTTCAACAGCCCCTCACCTACCAAGGCTATGAGTACCAGGGCTTCCCACAGCAGAAGCAGCCCTTCCCAGTCCAGGCCCAGGTACATCGCACGCCACAGATGCCTCACCTCACCCAGCTGCAGACCAGACAGCCCCACTACACTCCTCCTTCCTCCACCCCACAGCCAAGCCCCTCAACAGAAAATCTGTCTTCAGTACTGTGCCTGACATCCCAGGTCCTTGAGGAAGGGCCTCTCAACCTCACGGGACTGAGTCAGCTCTCTGAGAACTTCCTGAACACACCATCCCCTGTTGTACTCTCAGGGCCAGGCACCCCAATGGTGCCTCAGACTAGCACTCCAGCCACAGCCACCTCCACAGTCCCTGGCCGCTCGACAGCTGAGACAATGGATATGCCTCAGAGTGACTGAGAATAGTGCCAGAGACTGAGTTGCTACCTGTTCACTTTATCTTTGCTTAAAGACACTTTACTTGGGTCATTTTGCTTTTTTAATAAAGTCATACAGTTTACTTAACACAGTTATTAATAAAGGTTATCTTTGCTTCACACATTGGTTCATTTTATTTACTTAATAAAGTGTTGGTGAAAACTTTGAAAAAAGGTTTAAGCCTTTGCATGCTTGTGGGATAGGTAAGGATAGTTGTGGGATGGGTAATGATAGTTGTGGGATAGGTAAGGATAGCTGTGGAATGGGTAAGGATAGTTGTGGGATGGGTAAGGATAGCTGTGGGATAGGTAAGGATAGTTGTGGGTTGGGTAAGGATAGCTCTGGGATTGATAAACCTCCAGTGCAAGCATAGTGGGACTGTATGGTCCACCCTCCCAGCTGCCACACATATGGCCCTTTTTTATCAATAACAATTTATTCATTGATCAACACATTTCAAAATAAACAAAGCTCTTTATTAATGCCCTATTCATTGTAGGGCCACTCAACATACATGGCACAATCTCATCAGTGTTATGCGACAGGCTCAAGGAAGCATCCATTAATCATCTATCATCCTGTCTTGCCACTCCACTGCTCCAGCTGGGGAGTTGCACCAGTGTCTCAGTAAGTTGCGCTGCTTCTTCCCTTCACGTGCAGCTCTGTTGGGGCCTTGTACATCCACTGTGTCTATCAGGTTTCATCCTTGCCTCCATTCACCAGGCTCCATGTCCCCATTCCCTTGTTGGAGGTCCACAAGACTGTTCTGCAACACTGGGTAGCGGGTGCACATGAGATTGTGCAGGATGCAGCAAGCTTCCATGATCCTCCTCACAGTCTCTGGGCAATGCTTCATGGTAGTGAGAAGTACCAGGAACCTGTTGGCCAGGATGCCAAAGGCATTCTCCACCACCCGTCTTGCCCTGGATAGCCTGTAGTTGAAGATCCTCTCTTCACGGGTGAGGCATCTGGAACTATAGGGCTTCATGAGGTAGGTTCTGAGGCAGAAGGCATCATCACCCATGATGAAGTAGGGCACATCTTGTGTGTCATTGGGTAGGGGGTCTGGATCTGGAAAACCCATGATGAGTTTGCATTCCAGCCCATCCTTGAGGTCACTGGCATTGTATACCTGGCTATCTGAAGCTGACCCGTTGCCTGAAGCATCGATGGAGATGAACTTGCAGTCAGCATCAACTATGGCAAAGAGGATGATACTGAAGAAGCCCTCGTAGTTGTGATATGAGGACCCTGAGTTGGCTGGCGCTTTGCAGGCCACGTGCTTCCCATCTATGGCTCCAACGGTGTGGGGAAAGTTCCACCTCTGATACCACTGTTCTGCAACTTTCCTCCAGCCTTCTTCAGTGGTGGGGCACTGGAGGAGCTCCTCCAGGTATTCTTTGATGATGGCCTGCACCACTTCTCTGACCACTTTGCTGATGGTCTTGTGTGGCACCCTCCAGGCATACTGCATGTTTCTGTATGTGGTTTCAGAGGCCAGGTGGCACAGAGTCAGTGCCACCTTCAGCCCAGGGTCCAGGCTGGGATGGAAGTTGGTGCTCGGCTTGGTCAACCTGGGTCTCAGATGCTCCACAACTTCATCAAACATGGCTGGTGGCATCCTCATGAACTGCTGGAATGCATGAGTATCTTCATTCCTCAGCTCCACCATCAGCTTGTCATACAGTCCAAACTCCACTCTTCTCCCAATCCATCGTCGGACCCACACAGCTCTTGGACGTCTCCTTCTTCTCCTTGCGTAGAAAAGGTGAAACAGTCTGAACAGGGCTTGGTTCTAGTGTTGAATGATGGCAGCTACCATAAGGAGTGTGTGATGATCCATGGTGGAGATCAATGGATGATGTGGAAGAGCAAGAGCAAGGGTGAAGAGGTCTGTACACCACGGCTGCTGGACTCATACTGAGATCCAGGTGATTTCCTCTCCCTTTTTATAGGAAATGTCGGTTTTCCGCTCGGTGTCCTTCCACATACTCTAGGCATACTCCAGACATCCTAAATGTCCGAGATACGTCCCATATACAAACGTTTTGTCCATTTTAATGCTTTATATATGAGATGCCTCCACTTACATCCTTTCTATTTCCGTGCTACTAACGCTGTGTGGACGTTCCGTGTACCTTTTGCTTCCTCCCTCTTTCTGCTTTCAGCTGCAGCGGATGTGAGTTGAGGGGATGTCCAGAGGATGCCAAGAGGATACAGCAGACGTGTAACAGATGACAACGGACGTAGAACGTTTGTTGCCCATATGTGTCGCGGATGTACATCATATGCGGTGGAAAGTTCATCCGCTCAAAAGGTTTTGTGCAGCTCAAAAGCTTCATTGAGCAGATGAAATAGCAGTAGACTGATGTTTGACGTATAGAGCGTATGAAACACGTATGCAGTGAGTACACAATGGATGCAACGCGTTTTCCAATGGATGGCAAGCTTTTTTGTCCATTTTATATCCTCTTTTGCATCCGTTGGTGCAGTGGGACATGGGCTTAAGGAATTTTCTGACACTGAGAACAATTAATCAGTGGAACAGCTTGCCTTCAGAAAATTGTGGGTGCTACAACATTGGAGGTTTTTAAGAAGCGACTTTTCTGAATTGGTATACTAGAAGAACCCCAACTAGTCCCTTCCAATTCTGTTATATTTTTTTCTTGCAGACATTTCCTTATTAAAAGTGGATAACAGGTTTGTTTGTTTTTTAAATGAAAGTAGACATCTGCTAGCACAATTAACTGATGTCATTGAGCTAAAGGATTTCAGAATTATTGATGATGGCACAGAAAAAATTATATGAGAGGCTCATGCCCAGAATTTTATATCTTGGGGTAGATAACCTTTTTCTGCCTCCAAGGGTTATACAGTAACAACATCAAAGTAAAAAGGACTATTATTTTATTTTTTTAAACTTTTAACACAAAGTAGGTTAACTTTTCCAAGAAGCAATTGGAGGCAGCAAAATGGGCCAGGCTATTCATATGTGGCCTGTGAACGTTTTGCATTGCATGCAAAATGATATGTTCTTATCTGAGCATTTTGAACCTGAAGAATTCAGGCAGTGTCTTTGTGCGACACTCTGCATGTCACACAAAGACACAGTGTGTGAATGGGAGGAACAACAATCCATCTCTCAAATCCTAAGGTGCATACAATGTCCTTTAACAGTTATGAAGAAAGGCCTCATGTTGACGAGAGAAAATGCTGTTGACATGGCCTGATACTGGGTGAATATCATCTAGTTTTAGTCTCAGTCATTATACATACTTTTAAACCAGGGGTGGGATTCAAATTTTTTAACAACCAGTTCTGTGGATATGGCTAGATGGGTGTGGCCATGTGACTGGGTGGGCGTCACTTCTTTTTTTTTGCAGCAAACCCCCCCTCCCCATTTTTTGCCTCCTGGGCCTCGGGGAAGTCTCCTGGGGGGCGTTTTTGATCCCAGAAGGCTTCTCTGGGGCTCAGGAAGGCAAAAAATGGAGCCTGGGGAGGCAGCACCCACCCACCCACCTGCCTTGCTCCCCCCACTCCCTTTTTTGCCTCCTAGGCCTCAGGAAAACATCCTGGGTGAAGCAGTAAGACAGTGAGGGGGATCCCGGCACAGCTGATCATTGGAACAGCTGGTTGTCAGGAGGTGGAAAAAAAAGTAATACCTTAAGGAGTGACTGGGTGGGGAAGAATGCAGTCAGCGATGTTGAGCATGTGCGCAAGGTTGCACGTGTTCGATAAGGACTGACTGGGCGGGGAGGGGAGGGATGGGTGGAGAAGGGCAGGGCAGCCAGGAACATGATTTGCTGGTTCTCCGAATTGCGCAGAATCATAACAACCGGCTCTATAGAACCAGTCTGAACCAGTAGAATCCCCTGTCATGCCCCTGGTGGAGTCTGACTCTGAGGAAGAGGAGGAACAGCCAACAGGGAGTGGGAGTGTGGCAACAGAGGTGGTGGAGGAGGCTGGGGAAATGCAGAGGCTGGCTGAACAGTCAGAGGAAGATCCAGGCCCATCCCCTATCCATCCTAGGTCCTAGACCTCTATCCCTCCCAGGGAGGAGAGGATCAGGGAAAAGCGAGGTCTACTCAAGAGGAGATTACCATGATCCTCCTCGTGGCTTGCAGGTGGGAGCTATGTATATTAGTTTACAATTGCGCAGTTAGAATTTGCAGGAGTCAATTTAATGTTTATCTTGAAAGAAGTTTATCTTTGCTGGCGTTCTTCCCATGGACTTTTCTCAGTTATTTTACTGGAGTTTATGAAAAGTTATCTTGGCTTACTTCACAACTCTCATCAATGAGGTTTGTTTTGGTTTTCTGTTTGACTCATTATTTACTTTTGTGACTTTAAACTGTGCCTAATAAAACAGTGAAGTTAAGTTGAAGGCTTTACCAGACTTTAATATATGTTTTGGGTTTTGGGTTATTTTGAGAGACGATGGGTCATCACAACCCCTGTTTTAAACGTGCTATATTTTTATGACCTATTTCAGAGTTTCTCAACTTTGGCAGGTTTCAGTTTTGTGGACTTCAACTCCCAGAATTCCAGAGGTGGCTGTGGAATTCTGGGAATTGGTGTCCATGTATCTTTTTTGTTTTCAATTTTAAAACAAAACTTTACTGAAGTTCAAGGTATTAAAAAGTTTACAAAAAACAAAATGTTAAAAAGATTTTCAAAAGTTTCTATAATAGAGGTTATGTTGACATGTTTCCATACCATTCCTTGGCAGTACACTAAATACCATATATATAAATAGAATTTAACTGATTTTTAAACATTGTCTGTATTGATTCTCAATTCTTAATTTATGTTAACAAACAAAACTATATTGTCTTTTAAGACCACTGATTCACATATACAGATAAGGGAATATCAAATTAAGACTTAATATATGCATGCATGTCTAAAGAGAACATCAGGGATATTTACAGTCTATATGCTGTAATTTAGTATTCTGCGGATATAGCGGAAGGGAGGAGTCACATAGAAATCTTGAGCTTTCCCCAGGTTATCAATTTTTATTTTCTTATCATTCCATGTAATCAACATGCCTTCTGGGGTATTCCATCAAAATATTATTTTTATTTAGATTTTTAGCTAAGATTCGGTAGTGTTTTAGTTGTTCGTGTACTCTCCTTGGTATCTGTTTTAATATGACTATTTCTTTTCCCTTGTAAGTTATTGGTTCTTCCCTGGTAATTTTATAAACGATGTCCCTTACTTTCCATCTTGCAAATCTTATAAAGACCTCTCTAGGGAGTCTATGGCATCTGGCATAGCTGGTATACACCCTATAGATGTCATCCATTTCATTAATTATCTCTTGTCTGTCTCTTTGTAGGGCATCTGCCATCAATTCATATCTTAAAGCTGCCAAGGGTGAGAAACACTGGCCCATTTTATGTCCATTTTACTTGCTCAACATTAAATGTTATATATCTAGAGTTTGTAGGTGTTTGTTCTGACATGATTAAAGAAAGAACAAAGTGTCTTTTTTATTCTTAGGGCTGGTGGATAGTTCCCAACCCCATATGAAAATGATATTTTCCAATCAGTTGTGTACAGTTTTAAATTCCCAGGCCCTTAAATATAAAATCATTTCATGATATTGGGAAAGCATGAATGGATCTATTTTATGCAGGAGAAGGAGAAAATAAATCTTGCCAATGCTTCACATATTGTAAGAGATCAAACATACTTAGTGCTGACATTAATGCTATCAGATTTCTGCTCAACTGTAGCCCAGGTTATTTAATAATTAAAGCTCCATTTCACAATTACTTTTGCTAGAAGAATTAGAGAAATAGCACTGTGCCTCCTCCTTCTTCTCTTGGACAAGGTCTATTTGCCCATATTGTAAGACAGTAGTAGAACTGGGAAAATGCATTTTCTACAACTATTAATAGAAGCAGAATGGCAAAGTTGGAAGCGATCTTGGAGATTTTCCAGTCCAATCCTCTGCTTAGGTAGGAAACCCAAAACCATTTCAGACAAATATATCATGACTGCCATTCTGCAAGCTTTGCATCCCATCCTGCCAGCCTGACATTAGGAATGGTGGGGGAGGGGGAGGGAAGAAGTTGGAATGAGGGAGGACAAGGAAAGGGGTGTAGGGAGTTGAAACCATGTTGTTGTCAGGATTTCATCATTTGGATGAAAGCCCAAAATTGACAGTTGTTTGAAGAGGGAGATGCATCAATCCAGTCCAAGGTCAACCAAAAACAAATGCAGAGATGGAGGAGGCATGAACTGAGGGTCCATTACTTAAACAACATGAAAACTCCTTATTGGACATTGACAGATAACATGAGGTTACTCAGGGGAAAAGAGAAAGTTAATTATATCCTTTGCACACCAAACCAGCAAATTCAGCTTTGTGTTGGAACCACTTTCGCTTTCAGTAAAGTACAGCTAGTCCTTGACTTACAACAGTTAATTTAATGACCGTTCACAGTTACAACAAGCAGTGAAAAAAAGGGATTTCTGACTGTTTTTCACAGTTATAACCTCTGAGGCATCCCCAGGATCATGTGATCAAAATTCAGATGCTTGGCAGCTGGCTCTTCCTTACAGCCATTGGGCTGCATCCCAACCAAAGAAGACCCAGACAATCAGCTGGGACTTGGGAGGCAGAGAAAAGATGGGGCGGGGCCAGTCACAGGTGCTATTTGCTGGTTCTCTGAACTACTCAAAACTTCTGCTCCTGGTTCTCCAGAACCGGCTGAATACCACCTTTGCTTCAAAGTTACAATGACCCTAAAAAAATGGCTTAGGACCATTTTTCATACTTACAACCATTGCAGCCTCCTTGTGGTCATGTGATCAAAATTCAGACATTTGGCAACTGACTTGTATTTATGATGGTTGCAGTGTTCCAGGGCCAAGTAATCCCCTTTTGCGACCTTTGAACAAGCAAAGCCAGCAAGGAAGCCAGAATTCACTTAACAGTCAGGTTGCTAACTTACCCACTGCAGTGATTCACTTAACAACTGTGGTGAGCAAATGTCATAAAATGGGGCAAAACCCACTTAACAAACATCTCACTTAACAACAGAAATGTTGGGTTCAGTTGTGGTCGTAAGTCGAGGATTATCTGTATATTACTCTTGGAAAACAATGAGCCAGGAATCTTTCTTTGCTAACCTAACTTAAATGGGACAGATGACAAAAAGGTTGTCCAATTTCTTCTTTGTCAGAATATTCATGAACTGGAATAGAGCATCGTAACAAGGCCATCCAATGAATAGGCATAGCAAACTAAGTCAGCCAATGAGGAGTGTTTGGAAACTGAAATCGAAGCGGCCTGGGCGTGGCCCTGCAAGCTCAAAGTGCTGTGCTGAGAACTGAAATTAATCTGCTCTGAGCTCTGAAGCTGCTGCTTGTATTTTGCTTGTTGAACCGTTGGAAGAATCTACTGTTGGTATTGTACAATTATTCCTATGTTATTATATCTATGAAGAAGTTAATGAATCCTGCTGAAATAGTCATCTGTGTGTGCTTTCTGGATTTGATTTCTGCAGTAAACTCCAACATTCTTAAAAGCCTCCAGTGTTGGAGCACCCACAACCTCTGGAGACAAGTCATTCTACTGATTAGAAATTTCAAGAAATTTCTCCTTAGTTCGAGGCTGCTTCTCTCCTTGATTTGTTTCCATCCATTGCTTCTTGTTCTACCGGAAGGTGCTTTGGAGAATAGCTTGACTCCCTCTTCTTTGTGGCATTTCAAGATATTTGAAGGCTGCTATCATGTCTCTCCTACTCCTTGTCTTCACTAGACTAGACATACCCAGTTCCTGCAATCTTTTTTCATATGTTTTCGTCTCCAGTCCCCTGATCATCTTAGTTGCTCTTCTCTGCATTTTTTCCAAAGTCTCAACATCTCTTTGGTAATGTGGTAACCAAAACTGGATGCGATATTAAAAAAATAAAAAATAGAGATTGCCTTCAAAATAAAAGCAATGCTGTTGTAAGTATACATTTATTTACATTTGATTTCTATTTTCTGGTTGACTTCATGGTGGGGGTGGACAGATATGGCCCTCTGCAGCAGGCAGAGTTTGAAGCCCTCAACTTACGACCGCAATTGAGCCCAAAATGTCTGTTGTTAAGTGAGATGTTTATTAAGTGAATTTTGCCCCATTTTATTATCTTTCTTGCCATAGTTGTTAAGTGAATCAGGACAGTTGGGTAGTTAGTAATCCGGTTGCTAAATAAATTCGGCTTTCCCATTGACTTGGCTTTCCCATTGACTTGGCTCAGAAGGTTGCAAAGGATGATCACATGATCCCGGAACACTGCAACCATCATAAATACAAGTCAGTTGCCAAGCATCTGCATTTTGATCACATGACCATAGGGAGGTTGCCTTAAGTGTGAAAAATGGACCTAAACCATTTTTTTAAGGGCTGTTGTAACTTTGAACCAGAGGTGGTATTATACAGCCAGTTCTGGAGAACCAGTAGAAGAAATTTTGAGGAGTTCAGAGAACCGGCAAATCCTACCTCTGACTGCCCCCCCCCCATCTCTTCTCCACCTCTCAAGTCCCACATCATTGGCTGGGTCTCCTTTGGTTGCCCTGCACAGGAGAACGGAGCTGGAAAGCAGGTTAGTGGGGTGGAGAGGGAATGGGGATTTTGCAGTATCCTTCCTCCGACACGCCCACCAAGCCACACCCACCAAGCTACATCCACAGAGCCAGTAGTAAAAGAAAAAAATGAATATCACCACTGCTTTTGAACAGTCACTAAATGAACTGTTGTAAGTCGAGGACTACCTGTGCTGCATTCTAACCACTGCGTCAACCTATCTCAAGTAACAACTTTTCCATTGAGGTTGAAGCAGAAATTTAACACAAGAAAAACCATACCACGAATTTGTCAATTTGTCCAGCTTCAAAGTTATTGGAGTTATTGTCTAATTTCATTTCATCAGATTTTCCTTTGTCACCATAAACCTGGAGGAAGATGGGAGCATCTGTTCCAGCACCTTTAATGTCACTTGTCCAAATCCACAGAGACCAGGGGTTTTCTGTCAAAAATGCATTAAGAAAAATTAGATATTTTTTTAAAAGATGAGCAGATTGGTGATTAAGAGCAAACCAATTTAAAAAGAGAGAAAGAAACAAATTGAACAGCCATGCATTAACCCTATTGGATTTACAGTCAGAGGAACAGCTTTTCATTTAATAACTAAAATCACACGAATAATTGGAGTGGTGTTTTTTGTTCCCATGTTCTTCTGTTGACACGGATTGCACAGCACACTGGGAATTTGGATCAGGCTTCTGAGCTTAGGTTTTGGTTCAGCATGATATCCTTTTGGGATAAGGAGGAGGAGCAGGGAGGGAGGAAAAGGAGGAGGAAGAGGAGAAGGGGGAAAGGGGGGAAGGAGGAGGAGGAAGAGGAGGAGGAGGAGGAGGAGGGGAGGAGGAAGAAAAGAAGGAGGAGAACTCTGGTTTCTTCCCCAAACTCCAAAAATTTTAACCTTAGACTGTCTACTATTGACCTCACCCCTTTCCTAAGAGGTTTGTAGGGGGTGTGCATAAGCACACCAACGTGCCTACCATCCTATCCTATTGTTTCTTTTTATTTTTCTTATATGTATCCATGTATTCATAACTATAAGTTTTTACTTATACCAATTATCTTGTAAGCAATTGGCAAACCAAATAAAATAAATAAAAAAAAATAAAAGAGGAGGAAGAGGAGGAAAAAGGGGAAGAAGGAGGAAGAGAAAGAGGAGGAAGATGGAATGCACTTATAAAGAAGAACAAGAGGAAGAGGAAGAGGAAAGAAGAAGAGGAAGAAGAGGAAGAAGAAGAAGGGAGAAGGAGGAGGATGGAATGCACTTATAAAAAAGAAGAAGAGGAAGAAGAGGAAGAGGAAGAAGAGGAAGAAGAAGAGGAAGAGGAAGAAGGAGGGAGAAGGAGAAGGAAGGAATGCACTTATAAAAAAGAAGAACAAGAAAAAGAAGAGGAAAAGGAAAAGAGGAGGAGGAGGAGGAGGAGGAATGCACTTATAAAGCTACTGACTACTAAGGTGATGTAGAATGTAGAATTCTTTATTGGCCAAGTGTGATTGGACACACAAGGAATTTGTCTTGGTATAAATACTCTCAGTATATATAAAGAAAAGGTATATTCGTTAAGAATCAAGAATCATAACGTACATCACTTAATGATAGTCATAGGGAACAATTAACAATCAAATCATACTAGGAAACAGTCAGTATAAATCATTAGGATACAAGCGACAAACTTACAGTCATACAGTCACAAGTTGGAGGGGATGGGTGATCAGGAGTGATGAGAAGATTAACAGTAAGAGTAGTGTACACTTTGTAAATAGTTGAACAGTGTTGAGGGAATTATTATTATTATTATTATTTTTGCAAATTTTATTTGAGTTTTCACAAAAAAATACAAATAAAACATCTTTTTTGAAAGGAGTATAATCCCGGGTTACATTTGCTTTGTACAGACACAAATTCAATTTCATGCTCATTTTTATGTTCTATTTCATATCTTATACTGTTTTACATTTTCTACATAGCTTCTCTCCTCTTTTAATTTTCTCAATTTTATTTTAATTATCTCATCTCAATTCAAATCATTTTTGTCTGTCCTGTTTCAATTTCATATTATCTTTTCTCATGAAACAAAGTTTCTCCTGTAGTTGCTGATTGGAGTATGGCACCTTTATATCTTTTAACTTTATCCATTTAACTTTTATTTAAGCTTCAATATATACCTTAAAGTTATAACATTCACTATAATACATAACTTCCATTTGTATTCTGCTTGATATGTTCTTAAAATACACACTATATTCTTTTTTAAAAAGTTTATAAATATATGTAATTAAAACAACACATTCCATTCCAATTCAATTCTATCATTAATGTTAATATTCATTAAAATCTTAACTTCTTTAACATTACTTTTCAATTAAATATCATACTTCTATGGGAACAGTTATAAGCTTTCCATAATTAATTCCCCCCCTTCACTTATATTTTACAGAACATGAGCTAATTAAAATGTTCCTGTCCCTTCCTAATTCAATTTTCTCATTTATTTTATTTCATTAATTTTATTAACAAACATTTCACAAGATTACAGTAACTATTTTATCCCTCATTTTAATCATACATTGTTTCAAATTTTTTAAAAGTATTTCTATTACTAATATAACAATACAATCTTATGCACCTTTACAGAATCCCTTTTTCAGTTAAATTTTCACCCATTATCTCTAAATAGGCCTTGTTTCTCTATATCTTCTTTCTGTCCTTTGTAATTTATTTTCCTTTCCTTCTTCCCTCTCTTCTTTTCTCTCCCCTTTTTACCCCCTTGTCTCTCTACCTCTATGATTCTCTTCTGTATTCCCCTCTTCTGCTGCTTTCCAATATTATACTTATTTTTCAAACTATTTTTCTTTTCTTTGGTTGTTTTTTTAAGGCTTAAATTCTCTATTCTCTTTCCCCCCTTTCCTTTTTCTTCTCCACATAGAATTACTTGTTCACTAAAGATGGCTTCTTCTTTTGTCCCAGTCTTCTTGTTTTGCGGACGTTTCTTGTTGTTTCTCATAGTTCCAAATCTCCATTTCTAAGAATTGAAAAACGAAGCCAAAAGAACCTCTCCCTTCTTGTGCAT
Organism: Laticauda colubrina; assembly: GCA_015471245.1. Taxonomy (NCBI): domain Eukaryota; kingdom Metazoa; phylum Chordata; class Lepidosauria; order Squamata; family Elapidae; genus Laticauda; species Laticauda colubrina. Next base: position 3,150,453 of record BLBF01000010.1, read on the forward strand.
CTTCTTTGTACTTTTTAATTCTATTTTCAATTCATCCAGAAGTAGTGCCATTGTATAAATTTTTAAACAACCACCCGATTAATTTTAGTCATTCAAATGCAATAACCAAGAATCCAAAGATCACCAAGTAATCCAAATACACGCAAGCTGTTTCTTTTTGCTTTTTATTTCACTTTCTCTTCCTGGGGTTCTACTATTTAGTTGCCAAGTTTCAGTTAAAATGTATTTTTAGAAGTCTTGTTGAAGTTTTACTGTAGATTCCTTTTAATTCGAGGCAGTCTTCTCCCTTTTTTCCAGATCCTGCCCTTTTATTCTTTTTCTCTCCTTTCCTGCTTATAAAATTTTTTAATGTCAAGAAATCTTTATTATTCCTTTGACATTTTGTTTTATTTTCAGCTTAATTGCCTGTTGATGTCAAAGCGGATTTTTTTTTTCTGATTTCTTATTTAAGTCTCTTAGTTGTCAGTATAGTGAAAGGGAGAGAAGAAGAAGAAAAGAAGCCAGTCAGTGTTGAGGGAATTATTTGTTTTGCAGAGTGATGACGTTCGTGGGAAAAAACAGTTCTTTTGTCTAGTTGTTCTGGTGTGCAGTGCTCCATAACGTTGTTTTGAGGGAAAGAGTTGAAACAGTTTATGTCCAGGATGTGAGGGGTCTTTAAATATTTTCACAAGCCTCTTTTTGATTCGTGCAGTATGCAGGTCCTCAATTGAAGGCAGGTGGGTAGTAATTGTTTTTTCTGCAGTCCTAACTACTCTCTGAAGTCTGTGTCTGTCCTGTTGGGTTGCAGAACCAAACCAGACAGTTACTGAGGTGCAGATGACAGACTCAATCATTCCTCTGTAGAACTGGATCAGCAGCTCCTTGGACAGTTTGAACTTCCTGAGTTGGCGCAGAAAGAACATTATTGTGCTTTTTTGATGATGTTTTTGATGTTAGGTGTCCATTTTAGGTCATGTGATAGAGTAGAACCTAGAAATGTGAAGGTCTCTACTGTTGATACTGTGTTGTCTAGTGTCAGTCTTCAAGATCTTCTGCTATTGCTTTGCATCTTTTCGACTGCCATGAGTAATGGGGGGTGGGGGGTGGAAAAGGGAGGTAGGAATAGCTGGGGAAGTGAGCTGGAG
>BLBF01000010.1:3171576-3211291 GCA_015471245.1 Laticauda colubrina
TTCTATTCCATTCCATTCCATTCCATTCCATTCCATTCCATTCCATTCCATTCCATTCCACTCCTTACCACTCCACTCCACTCCACTCCACTCCACTCCATATTTTCTTTTGTATTCTATTTTATTCTATTTCTATTCCTATTCTAACCCATCCCACCCCATCCTATCAGTGGTGGGATTCAAATTTTTTTGCTACCAGTTCTGTGGACATGGCTTACTGGGCGTGGCAGGGGAAGGATACTGTAAAATCCTCATTCTCTCTGAACCCCACTAACCTGCTTCCCAGTGCTGTTCTCCTGTGCAGGACAACAAAAGAAGACCCAGCCGATCAGGAGGCAGAGAATAGATGGGGGCAGGGCCAGTCAGAAGTGGTATTCCGAACTACTCAAAATTTCCACTACCGGTTCTCCAGAACTGGTCAGAACCTGCTGAATACCACTTCTGCATCCTATTCTATTCTATTCTATTCTATTCTATTCTATTCTATTCTATTCCATTCCATTCCATTCCATTCCATTCCATATTTTCTATTCTACCCCATTCCAGTCTGTTCCATTCCATATTGTCTTTTCTGTTTTGTTCTGTTTTATTCTACTCCTATTCTCCCTCTATGCCCTCAGCCTTTTAATCCCAGTTCATCCTTAGCTGTCTCATCTTCATCACCTTCAGCTCAAAGACACACTTACCAGTTGCCTCTGTTCCTCCCACAAGAATGTCACGCTGGATTTTGCCATTATCTTCATCCAATGCAAACCAACGGTAGCACGGGAACTCATACACTGACTTGTTGCCAATATCTTCAATGATAACCTATGATCAGAGCAGAATGTCTCATCAGTGAAGTGAGAAGCTGCAGAACTATTTGCCTTTAGACCAATTTTGCAACCCGCTCAGCAGATTCTCTCCACAGGTATTCATTGAGAACACTGTCTTTTTTAACAGACCAACAGAGTTCGAAGGGACTTTGTAGGCCTTCCAGGACAGGGATTCCCCAATCTTGGCAACTTTAAGACTTCTGGACTTCAACTCCCAGAATTCCCCAGCCAACATGTCCACAAGACTTAATTGCCTGGTTTTTGGTCTTTTTTAAATTGTTTTCAGGCCATTTTCAGGTTTTCTGGGAAATGACCCAGAAAACAAGCCGAAAAATGAGCAGGGACGGGGCGGGATGAGCCAGTGGTAACATTTTCCAGTTCAACAAACTGTGCAGAATCTTAACTACCGGTTCAGTTGAACTGGTGTGAACTGGCAGCAGCCCACCATTGGTTGAGTTAAGCCTAATTAAGAGTTCTTGATATGGTGGCCTAAGTTATGAATTAATAACACAGCAAACCTTATCAAGGAACCATCCAGCTGAGTTTCCCTTGTTGTTATGCCCAATGGTGATTTTCCGGAGCCTGCCCAGATTGGGAGCATCAAGGGTGAACTTGTCTTCTGACCCCCTCTCAAAATTGTCCTTATCGTTGTCCAACCTGCGCTCTCCTAGGCAACAGACATCATCAAAGATAAACAAATATGGAAAGAGAGAACAAGAGAGAGAGAAATCATTATCTGTCATCAGAAATTGGCGATCATTTTTTTATCAACAGCCGCATTAAACAATGCTGCTGAGTTTTGTCCAAACCAGTCCCTTAGATTTTGAAGCCATGATGTTCTTCTGCCTGGACCTTCATTTGCCTTCGGTCTTTCCCTGGAGGATTAAGTGAAGGACGCCATATTTTTGTGGGTGTTGCATCACATATCCAAAATATTCTAAGTTTCGTGTTTTTATGGTTTTGATGATTTCCCTTGGCTTTCCCAGGGGGCTTATCCTCTCCTCATTTCTGATTTTGTCAACCCAACTTGTACATTACAGCCATCTGTAAATCCACATTTCAAATGCTCTTAGTCTCTTCATGGAGGGACTACTATATATCTGTCATGCCCCTGTTGGAATCTGATTCTGAGGGGGAGATCAAGCAGCTGACAGGGAGTGGCAGTGTGGCTCCGGAGATTGTGGAAGAAACTGGGGAAGGGCACAGTCTAGCTGGGCATTCAGAAGACGACCCAGGGCCACGCTCTCTTCATCCTAGGGCATGCAGGGAGGAACGGAGAAGGGAGCAACGTGAATTACATGGTTTATGGGGGAGGAAAGGGCCCTGATCCCCTTCATTAGCTGCAGCTGGGAAAACTGTTTAAAAAGGCAAACTACACACAGCAAAGTTTCTGGAAGCAAAGCATGCATTATCTTTGTTTGTAAAGTCTTATCTGGATTCTGGCATCCTCCCAATTGTGTGTGTTTTGTTATCTTTTGAATATATCTTCAATTCCTTATCCTGCCCTGTCTCATTAATTGCTGCAGCATGGTTTGTGTTGTTTTTTATTTATTTTGATATATAATTTAGATGTACTTTGGATCTGGACTGAATTTCTTCTCTTTAAAAACTGTTCTTGGGAGAGTTTTTTCTACAGACGATGATAACTATACAATGGGGGCCAAGTTGGAGGAATTAAAGGGACTTTACCTACTTTTGTGACTTTGTTGCTTTTGTGCCACCCCCCGGGTCATCACAATACCTATTAGTCTGCATTAGTCTAAATAAGTACTGTATATACCCTAGGGAATATTACCTGTGTCTCCGTTCCGCCCAAAAATATTAATGAAAACATCAGCATCTGTTCCACTGCCATTGACATCACCTGTAAACACTCGGACAACATATTTGTTTACTGCAGGGGGAAAAAGAACATTATACAATTAATTAAAACAGAAGCAGATAGATGTCCAACGAATGATCAAGCAAGCTGGAAGTACCACAAACAGGTGTTTGCATTTGAATTTACCTGTAAGCTGGGGATCTATCATCTTATGGAAAAATAACCATCCCTTTTTGTGAGTTGCAACATCCTTAGGGCCCAGGTAGATTGGCTACACCGATGTTCCAGGGGGTGGCCCAGCAAAAAGTACAGTGTCCTACCCTGTCCCAAAAAGGTGCTTTTCAAAGGGCTACTGGCTTTTCTTGGGTCCCCCCTCCTTAAAATATTTTGCTTCTCCTCTGAGAATTATTATCATATTGCTGAAACAGAACTGAAGAAGCTTCCCAGATGAGAAGCAAAATGTTTTCAAGGAGGGAAAAAAACAAGAACAAGAAAATTCATTTGTTTTTTAGAAAAACATCTTTGGGACAGCCATGACCTGGATGATTAACCTGAAATTGAGGAGAAACTTCCTAACGGTGAGGACAATTAACCAGTGGAACAGCTTGCCACTAAAAGTTGTGGGCACTTCATCACTGGAGGTTTTTAAGAAGAGACTGGACAGTCACTTGTCTGAAATGATATAGGGCCTCCTGATTGAGCCAGGGGCTGGACTAGAGGATCTTGAAGGTCTCTTCCAGCTCTATTTTGATTGATTGGGAATCTCCATAGACAATATCTTCCCCTAAACTCTGCTGCCTCTTTGCAAATCCCTATTGTGATTCAGCCAGGAGGCTGGAAATTGGTGTTATCCTTATTAGTTTTAATGTGAGGCAAGTAAGGAACATGTGAAATACAATGAAAATATAGTCACACAAAACTCATTTGCAGATGTAGAAAGTTAGCACCCACCCCTCTTCTAGAAGAATGAAATAGTTTGGGAAATACAAAAAAAAGACAGGATAAAATATTTCCCCCTAAAAGAGAAATAAAAAATCTTAAGGAGAGACAGAAGCTCCCTGCCCCCAAGCAGATACCGGGGGAAGCAGCTTTTAGAAATGGTAATCCATTCAAAGACAGGATATTTTGAAACAAAGGCAGAGTGATAGGGTTAGCCCTCACTCAAGATCCAAACCAGGACAAAGCCATTAAGCCATAATAGAAATTGCCCAACACCTTTTCAGAACACAAGCCCCTTCATTACATCATCTCAGTTACACCACCCCCAGAAAATTTCAACCAAACTTGGCAGCTCAGACAACCTATAGAGCCAGCTGTGATGGGATTCAACCGGTTCGCACCACTTCAGCCGAACCCGTTATTAAATTGTTGGCTGGCCCCAACCTGCCTCTTCTAGGAGTCCCCACGCGTAAGTCGAGGACTACCTGTGATTGTGAGAAATGTCTGGATTTAGTTGGTTTGGATGACACCTGAAGTTTGAACTCTCTTTAAGGCTTGTTGAGATGGAAGAGAAAAAGCAAATAAAAACAGAACTGACCATTCCAGATATTCTTGCACTGATATTCTCATTACAAAAAGTCAGCTGAAAATATGGCCAGAGAGGCTCGGAAGTTAATTAGAAACATTGCATTGGTTTGTAACAAATCTTTTAAACTCGTGCTCTAAAGTAGTTGTCCTACTCCCTCTGCTGGTCAGATCAAAATTGAATGGCTTCTTATATTAGCTTTTGTTCTAAAACTGAACATCTGGTGTGGAATTTTAAGAACCAAAAACACCCTCTTTTATATTAAAAAAAGAGGAGTTGATACAATCCAAAGATGCTTAAAGATGAGGCAGCAATTTAAAAAAAGGAAGGCAACATGAAATTTTTAATACGTTGGGGTATGTAGCTAATTGGAATTATGGATGGAGTAAGTCACTGCAAGCTGCAATTGCAAGCTGCAGTTGTGTTGAAAATGCACACAGTGCCCACATCACAACACTCCAGTTTTTAAATTTGCTGGGGTTTTTTCTCTTTTAAACAGCTTTAATTTCACATGGGCTTAAATTACTAACAGAATAACAGAGTTGGAAGGGAGCTCGGAGGTCTTCTAGTCCAACCACTTGCTCAAGCAGGAAACCATATACCATTTCAGACAAATGCTTGTCCAATCCTTCTTGAAAACCTCCAGGGTTGGAGAATCCAGAACTTCTGGAAGCAAGCTTTTCCACTGGTTAATTGTTCTAATTCTCAGGAAGTTTCTCCTTATTTCCAGGTTGCTTCTCTCCTTGATGAGTTTCCATCCATTGTTTCCTGTCCTGCCTTTTGGTGCTTTGGAAAATAGGTTGACCCCATTTCCCTTCAAATATTGGAACGTGGCTATCACGTCTGTCTCTTATGTTTATGAATAAGTCAAGGTGGCAAACATATCCAACACACCTTCCTCCTCCTATTTTCCCATAACAACCCTGCAAGGTCAGTTGGGCTGAAAGACTGTGACTGGCCCAAAGTCACCCAGTTGATTTTCATGGCTAAGGTGGGACTAGAACCCACAGTCTCCTGGTGATTGGTCCAAAATCACTCAGCTGGTTTTCATGGCTAAGGCAGGACTGCAACCTACACTCTCCTGGTGATTGGTCCAAAGTCATTCAGCTAGTATTCATGGCTAAGGCGGGACTAGAACCCACAGTTTCCTGCTTTCGAGCCCAGTGCCTTATCCACTAGACCAAATTGGCTCTCACCTCCCTGATGTTGCTTGCACCCGTTTCAAGAGAACCTTGTTAGGGCTAAGGAATGATAGCAATCATCAGTAGTGGGCTAGATTAAGGAAGTGCACTAAATTATAAACTGCAAGAAAGAGTGGCGTGAATGTTTGGAAAGGAGAAAGGGAAGGAGGCTGTGCAAGCCAAGATGTGTTAAGACTTTGAACCCATTTCTTGATTCTGAAGTTCTGATGGTAGAAGGCCAACAGGCAGGCCGTAAAGCAGTGGTGGGTTTCAAAAAAAATTTTTTCCTACAGGTTCAGTGTGAGGGCACGCTTTGCTGTGCCGCGGGAAGCAGCTGAGATTGAAAAGCAGGAAATAAAAATCAGAAGAGCCAGGGTGAATGGGAGTGCCCAGCAGCTGATCATCGGAGCAAACTGGTTCACTCACAGATAATCCTTGGAGGTACTGGTTAGGCTGAACCGGGCCAAACCAGTAGAATACTATCAGTGCCATAAAGACATATGTCAAAGGACTGGACGAACCATCTTTCAAGCCCAAAACTGACATATGTGTAGCCATTTTATTTAGCCTTATTATATACTCCTTTTCTTTCTTTCTCTTTGCGGTTATGGGGGGAAGAGTTTCGGGCTTGCCACATTCCTAAGGTGGGAGGAGTGGAGATAGCAAGAGTTGTTTAGGCTAGGTGGTGTTTCTTCCTGTGGGAACGAAAGTTGACCCTGCTGAGACCTGGAGGTGGAGGTTGATGACACCCGGCAACGTTGATTTACTTCCATTGGAGAATGTGACTTTTAGGGGATGTTTCTAACTTCCAATATTATGTGGTGTAATTCCGGGTCGTGTCAGATCCAGAATTGCAACAGACTTTACCAATTTGATGCTTTTCTAAATAAAAGAAATTATTATGGAAGATGGACTTTGCTCTTTTCTTTTTAAATGGATTTCATCAATTGGAAACCTGACACTATCCTTTTCATTTTGGTATTTGAAAATTATGCAGCCCCCGAGAAACAATATTCGCCGTATTGTTGATTTTAACCTGGCAGAAAGGAAATGCTGGACTGATGCCTAGTTTTAAACATGCACTCAAAACCTTGGCAAGCAGCAAGAAAGAAAAATTTAGACTAGTCAGTGGATCTTGTATAGCTTTGTCTGTCTACATATTGGGTATTTTCTTTATTTAGCACAGCACAGATTTTAAAAATGTAAAGAGGAGTAGAAATGGAATGAAGGAGATGAACCGTGTTCTAATAATATTTGGAACAGAGTGGCTCCCATTCCAGTAGGCAAGGGTAAAACCGATGCCTTTTTAATATAAGATGGGAGCAAACCAAGACTCTAATATTTTGTGTCACCTGATGGCTAGCTAAATGTTCACAGAGATTCTCAATCAATCCAGATCATAGTTGTCCCCAAAGATGCTTTTTCAAAAGATAACTGGATTTTGTTTTTCCTTGAAGACATTTCACTTCTCATCTAAGAAACTTCCTTCAGTTCTGACTGAGTGGTGAAGGAATACATCCTTCCATCCTCCACCATTTGGTCAGAACTGAAGGAAGCTTCTTGAATGAGAAGTGAAATGTCTTCAAGGAAAAACAAAGTCCAGTTGCCTTTTGAAAAAGCACCTTTGTGATGGCTAGCTAGTTATACTGAGGAAGTTTAAAACACAGCATTAGTTCTTTCCCATTTGTCCCTCCTCAACATCTGGTCTTTGTAAGGGATGCTATTGGTAGTCTTCAACTTATAACCCTTCTTTAGCACTGAAAAAAGTGACTTAGGGCTTTTTTGTACTCTTACAACCGATGCAACATTCTTACAGTCGTATCGTCAAAATTTAGATGCTTGGCAACTGACATATGCTGAGAATGGTTGTGGTGTCTTCAGGTCATGTGATCACCTTTTGGGCTCATATTTATGAAGGTTGTTATCCCTTTTAGCAACCTTCTGACAAGCAAAGTCAATGGGGAAGCCAAATTCACTTAACAATGGTGTTCCTAACTTCACAACTATGGTGATTCACTTAACAATGGTGGCAAGAAAGGTCATAAAATGGGGCAAAACTCACTTAACTACTGCCTCATTTAGCAACAGAAATGTTGGGCTCAATTGTGCTCGTTGTCAGGATTCCAGCAATTGCCCAAATTAAATCATGATTCTCGAGACAAACTTCAACCAGCTTCGAAGGATTCATTAGAGGCAACAGACTGGCATTGCCCTGTATGAAGCCAACCCTGGCACATATAATTTACAATCACCTGTGACCCTGTTTTCCTCCTTAGGTGTCTCATAAACCAGATTCTCCAATTAAGCACGTTCACAGGCTGGGTGTCATCATTCACATTCTCCAATTAAATATATTCACGAGCAAAAACTCTGGTATTTTAGTCACAGTCTTTTAATGATAAGAGTTGGAATGTACTTTTGATTTCCCCTCTTTTTATGGCAACTACTAAAACAGGCATAGGAATTATTTATGAGTTGACACTCGTAGGCCAAGGGAGCACAGGGATGGTCATAAATGTGAAAAAAGATTGTTACTTTTTGGGAGGGTAACTTTAGTCATTAATTGAAAGGTTGTAAGTTAAGGACCAACTGCACATAATTCTGGAGCTCCAGAATGATCCATGCTAGAGGGAAGATTTATGAATGTGGTATAGAGACAAGCCGAGAGAGAAAAAAACTTTGCTTTTCTCCGTTTAAGATTGGGGATCGAAAAGTTCCTCTTGAAATTAGACATGCTGAACCATGAAGCAAAAGATTCTTTACACAGCACACAGCCTTTAATTAAGTTAATCACTGCTCAAATGTCTCTTTATACCCAATGGCCAAATTGTCTGTTATCTGACCTGGTTTGAGAGAAGAAGAGGGTTTGGTTTTTGTCTTTTTTGTTTTGTTTTTTTCTTAAATCATTGCTGTAGGAAGTTAAGATACTTCGACTTAAGAATTTATTACGGGAAAGAAAACACCATGGGGGTGGAACGATATCCCATCCTTTGCAATTAATACCCAGGATGAAAACGAATATCACCTCCCCTCGGCAGCACTTAGGTAAATAAGAATCTGTGGTGGTGTAAATGTGAGAATAATTGCTTGGCATATGGCAAACTGCAAAATTGACAGGGGAGCAGATGGGTTTTCTGGCTGAGCACCACGACCTGCAGCATTTTCCTTGTAAAAAACCCACACAATTTGTGAAAAGATGGTGTGATGTCAGGTTAAGCCATACGGAAAAGCTGCTTTCCAGTTTTCTTTTGGCAGGAAATCCTGAGTGCAGAAAATCACCTCTGAGTTTTACATTCGGGCATTTGAAACCTTTATCATCACATCGTTCGTTGCCCTGGAACTGAACTGAATGGAAAAGATGAACTAATATTGACCTGCATAAGGCAGAATCAGGTTTTCAAAAACTAAAGAAGGACTAGGGAGTGACATGAGAACAGTGTGAATCCTGCATCCAGTTTTGGTCACCAGGCTATACAAAAGATGTTGAGACTCTAGAAAGAGTGCAGAGAAGAGCAATCAGGATAATTAAGGGACTGGAGACAAAAACATATGAAGAACCATTACAGGAACTGGGCCAGCTTCTCTTCACTAGACTAGTCAAGTCTAGTGAAGAGAAGGACCAGAGGAGACATGATAGCAGTCTTCCAATATTTGAGGGGCTGCCACAAAAAGCAGGGGGTCAGCCTATTTTCTAAGGCACCCGAAGGCCAGACAAGAAATAATGGATGGAAACTGATCAAGAAGAGATTCAACCTAGAAATAAAGAGAATTTTTCTGACAGGGAGAACAATCAACCCATGGGACAGAAATTACCTTCAGAAGTTTTGGGATCTTCATCACTGGAAGCTTTCAAAAAAAAGACTGGACTGCCATCTGTCAGAAATGCTGTACAGTCTCCTGCTTGGGCGGGAGGTTGGACTAGATGACCTACAAAGTCCCTTCCAACTCTATTAATCTGTTAAACCTGTTCTCCACGAAGGCAGGACAAGAAGCAAAGATGGAAAGTAACCAAGAAGAGAAGAAACCTAAATTAAGGATAAATTTCTTTACAGTAAGAACAATTATCCAGTTGAACGGGTTGCCTTCAGAAGTTGTGGCTGCTTCATCACTGGAGGTTTTTAAGAAGAGGCTGAACAGCCATTTGTCTAGAATGGTCTCGGGTCTCGTGCTTGAGCAGGGGGTTGGACTAGAAGACCTCCAAGGTCCTTTTCAGTTCTTATTCTGTTAAACTTGACAATGATCATGTGATCACTCATGTTATAGTTCTACCTTGTTCCCCGCATACAAAGTGTTAATATTCTTTGGGATGCAAAGCGTACTGGTGTCCAAGTCAGTATCAATAAAGTAATAATATGTATGTAAAATTTGTACCCTTTTCTCCAAAATTGCCACATGTAGAAGGGGAGGAGAGGAGAGGGGAAGGGAAGGGGAGGGGAGGGGAGGGGAGGGAATAAATAAGTGAAGAAGGGAAGGGGATAAATGGGTGAAGAAAGGAAGGGAAGGGAACAGAACAGAACAGAATAATAGAGTTATTATATTCTAGAGGGATCCTGGAGGTGTTATTCCAAAACCTAAGGATTCTTTGGGAAAGCAAGAAGAGTAAAAACATAACCACAGATCCAAATTCATTGTATAGACCTGACTTCCAAATATGGAAAAAAAAAGATCCCCATTGCAAGTACTGAATCAATAATACTTTACTTTAACAGCCTGTGAATCCAGACATCTCTGTCTTTATTTTATACCCAGGGGGCCTTTCTGACCACACTGGAAAAATTTCAGTTTATTTTGCTGCTATTTTGGGATAAAGATCAACAAGTCTGGAGTGTGACTATGTTGCCGTTTGCCACCCATAATCAATGTGTGTGGGTTGGGTGGTCTTTTAAATTTACTTAATAAATAATAACATGATTTAAAATAATATACTGTATATGTCATTGTACTTTCACTTAATAACAGTGTTACTAACTCCACAACTTTCAGGAATTCACTTAATAACTGCAGGAAGGAAGTTTGTAAAATTGGGGTAAAATTCACTTCACAACTGTCTCACTTAGCAACAGATATTTGGGGCTCAGTTGTGGTCATTAGTCAAGGACTATCTTGTATATTATATTAATATATGTATTCAGTCACTCATTCACACAATCGCAGAGTTGGAAGGGACCTTAGAGGTCCTCTAATCCAGCCCCCTGCTCAAGCAGGAGACCCCCTAAAGAACCACAGAGTTGGAAAAGACCTTGGAGGTCCTCTAGTCCAGCCCCCTGCTCAAGCAGGAGACCCCTATAGAACCACAGAGTTGGAAGGGACCTTGGAGGTCATCTAGTCCAATCCCACCTGCTCAAGCAGGAGACAATGACAGAATCACAGAGCTGAAAGAGACTGTCATGCCCCTGTTGGAGGTTGACTCCAAGGGAGAGGAGGAACAGCCGACAGGGAGTGGGAGTGTGGCTCTGGAGGTTGCGGGGGAAGGGCACAGGTCAGCTAGGCATTCAGAGGAAGACCCAGGCCCATCCCCTCCATCCTAGGGCACGCAGGGAGGAACGGATAAGGGAGCAATGTGAGTTGCGTGATTTACAGGGGAGGAAAGGGCCCTGATCCCTTTCATCAGTTGCAGCTGTAAGGGCTGTTTATAAGGACAAATTGGGCATGGGCCAGTGCTGAAAGCAAAGCGTGAAAATATTTCTAGTTTGTCAGTTCTTATCTGAGTTCTGGCATCCTTTCCAGTGTGTGTATTTCAATATCTGTGGACATCTTCAAGCCCTTATCCTACCTTATCTCATTAATTGCTTCAGTGTGGTTTGTGTTGTTTTTCTATTTATAATTTATATGTATTTTAAGTTTGAACGGCATTTCTTCCTTTTCACAACTGTTTGTGGGGGAGTTTTTTCTCCAGTCAATGATAATTGGAGCTTTGAAGCCAAGTTGAAAGAATTAAAGGGACTTCACCTGTTTTTGAGATTTTGTTGCTTTTGTATCCCACCCTGAGTCACCACAGAGACCTTGGAGGTCTTCTAGTCCAACCCCTTGTCCAAGCAGGAGCCCCCCCCCAGAACAGAGTACCCCAAATGAGAGAAATCCAAGCCCTTTTGTCTCCTCCCTTCCCATAAGGAATCAATCTTGGCTGTATGGAACAGCCCATCTACCCTCTATAGCGATGAGAGGAGGACACAGCAAGAACACCCTCCCCACCACCAAAGGCGAGAGTGCCCCCTTCCCTTGCACACTTCACTACAGTATGTATGATGTACCTTTGGGAACATCCATAGGGTTAAGGCTGCCAATCAGATCTCTGACATAAAGTCCGTCCCCTTCATCTTTACTCAGCCAATTGTTGCACGGGAAATAAAAACGGAGGTGGGGCCTGTTCATGTCTGTCACAATCACACGGTCAAGATACCAGCTGGCGTTCATTCCAGTGTTGTCGTGCTCAACTCTGCCACACAAATAAAGAAGAGAAAAAAAGGGTGCAGGCTAGCAATTATTAAAATTGATATTTTACAACCTGCTGCCCTCAGATGCATTATTTATTTATTTCATTTATTTATTTGAATTGATTTGATTTGATTTGTCAATCGCTTACAAGATAATAGATATAAGTATAAACAGGAGTAATAGTACAGGAAATAGGTACAAATAAATGGGGGACAATAGGACAGGGACGATAGGCACAATTGTTCAGTTATGCACAGACCTCTTAGGAATGGGGTAAGGTCAAAATGAGGAACATATTATCATTTATAGTGGAATTGCAAAGAAGCCCAAAAGTGCTGGCAGTAAATTCAGAAATGGTTAGAAGAGATGTGTAAGATTAAAGGTCCTGTCCCACTGCACTTACGGATGCAAAGAGGACGTAAAACGTTAAAAAAAGCTTGCCATCTGTTGGAAAACGCTATGCATCCATTGTGTACTCACTGCATACATGTTTCATATGCTCTATCCCTCGAGCATCCATCCACTGAGATTTCATCTGTGCAAGAAGTTTTGAGCTGCACAAAACTTTGTGAACGGAGGAACTTTCCTCCACGTACGATGTACATCTGCGACATATACAGGCAACAAATGTTCTATGTCCATTATCATGCATTAAACGCCCACTGTATCCTCTCTGTATCCTCTGGGCATCCTTGCAACTCACATCCGCTGCAGCTGAAAGTGGAAAGAGGGAGGAAACGAAAGGTACACGGAACGTCTACACAGCGTTAGTACCATGGAAATAGAAAGGATGTAAGCGTATGCATCTCGTATATAAAGGATTAAAACGGACAAAACGTTTGTATCTGGGATGTATCTCAGATATTTAGGATGTCTGGAGTATGTCCAGAGTATGTAGAAGGACACCTAGTGGACAACCGATATTTCCTATAAAAAGGGGGAGAAAATCATCTGGATCTCAGTATGAGTCCAGCAGCCATGGTGTACAGACCTCTTCACCCTTGGTCTTGGTCTTCCACATCATCAATTGTTCTCCACCATGGATCATGACACAGTCCGTATGATAGCTGCGATCATTCATCACCAGAACCAAAACCTGTTCAGACTGTTTCACCTTTTATTCTCCTTCACAGAAGGAGAAGAAGGAGACGTCCAAGAGCTGTATGGGTTCGAGGATGGATCGTGAGAAGAATGGAGTTTGGACTGTATGACCAATTGATGGAGCTGAGGAATGAAGACCCTCATGCATTCCATCACTTCATGAGGATGCCACCAGCCACGTTTGACGAACTTGTGGAGCATCTGAGACCCAGGTTGACCAAGCCTACCACCAAAATCCATGCCAACCTGGACCCTGGACTGAAGGTGGCACTGATTCTGTGGCACCTGACCTCTGGAACCACATACAGAAACATGCAGTATGCGTGGAGGGTGCCACACAACACCATCAGCAAAGTGGTCAGAGAGGTGGTGCAGGCCATCATCAAAGAATACCTGGAGGAGCTCCTCCAGTGCCCCACCACTTAACAAGACTGGAGGAATCTTGCAGAAGAGTGGTATCAGAGGTGGAACTTTCCCCACACTGTTGGAGCCATAGATGGGAAGCACGTGGCCTGCAAAGCTCCAGCCAACTCAGGGTCCACTTATTTCAACTCTTTGCTATGGTTGATGCTGACTAGAAGTTCATCTACATCGATGCTTCAGGCAACGGGTCAGCTTCAGATGGTCAGGTATACAATGCAAGTGACCTCAAGGATGGGCTGGAATGCAACCTCATCAGGGGTTTTCCAGATCCAGACCCTCTACCCAATGACACACAAGATGTGCCCTACTTCATCATGGGTGATGATGCCTTCTCCCTCAGAACCTACCTCATGAAGCCCTACACTTCAAGATATCTCACCCGTGAAGAGAGGATCTTCAACTACAGGCTGTCCAAGTTGAGACGGGTGGTGGAGATTGCCTTTGGCATCCTGGCCAACAGGTTCCAGATACTTCTCACCACCATGCAGCATGACCCAGAGACTGTGAGGAGCATCGTGGAAGCTTGCTGCATCCTGCACAATCTCATGCGCACCCGCTACCTAGTGTTGCAGAACAGGCTTGTGGACTGTCAACAAGGGAATGGGGACATGGAGCCTGGTGAATGGAGGCAAGGATGAAACCTGATAGACACTGTGGATGTACAAGGCTTAACCATTTTTTTAACGTTTTCACCAACACTTTGTTAAGTAAAAAAAATGAACCAAGTGTCTTAAGCAAAGATAACCTTTATTAACTTTCCTAGGTAAACTTTATGACTTTATTATTAAGCAAAATAAACCAAGTAAACTGTATTAAGTGTCTTAAGCAAAGATAACCTTTATTAACTTTCTTAGGTAAACTTTATGACTTTATTAAAAAAGCAAAATGAACCAAGTAAAGTGTCTTAAGCAAAGATAAACTGAACAAGTAAACAATTCAGTCTCTGACACTATTCTCAGTCACAATGAGTCATGTCCATGGTCTCAGCTGTTAAGTGGGCAGGGACTGTGGAGCTGGCTGTAACCTGAATGCTGGTCTGAGGCACCATTGGGGTGCTTGGCCCCGAGGGTACAACAGGGGATGGTGTGTTCAGGAAGCTGTCCGAGAGCTGACTCAGTCCCGTGAGGTTGAGAGGCCCTTCATCAAGGACCTGAGATGTGAGGCCCAAGACTGATGACAGATTGTCTGTTGACGGGCTTGGCTGTGGGGTGGAGGAAGGAGGAGTGTGGTGGGGCTGTCTGGTCTGCAGCTGGGTGAGGTGTGGCGTCTGTGGCATGCGATGAACCTGGGCCTGGACTGGGAAGTTCTGTTTTTGCTGTGGGAAGTCCTGGTAGTCGTAGCCTTGGTAAGTGAGGGGCTGTTGAAATCCGTGGAAGGGCTGTGACATCACCTGGGGTAGAGGAGCAGACCTGGACTGGGTAGGAGCAGCTTCAGCTGGGCCTTGAGGGTTGTGCAGAAGTGCTGTTATCTTCTCCTTCATCACCTGGTACTGGGCCTCGGTCAGGTCCCTCAGGTAGGTGATGAAGGTGTTGCAGCTCGAGAATCCTCTGTCCAAGTGGACCAGCTGAGAGAGAAGTTCTGTGCTGGCCTTCATTGTGTCCCTGATCTCCAACAGCACACTGTGGTTCTGGCCCTCCAGTCTGCCTCTCTGCCTGCATCCTCTGGAGCTGGGGGTGGGGGTGGGTATGGGTTGGTCTCTGGTGGCTGCTGCTTCTTCCTCCATTTGTGACAGGGGATCCTCCAAGTCTGCCGGCATCGGGAGTGCAGCTGTCGGGGGGTCTCTGCTGTGGGGCCCTCTGAAGACACCTGTCTGGACAGGCTCGCCGGCTCCTGGCTGGAAGAGGACTGGCTGTCTGAGGGAGAGGGGTGTCAGAGGGGCTGCTCCTCGGTGGCGGATCTCACCCTCCAGGAAACTGCACTTGGCCATGACGTACATCTCCCGGTCAGTGAGCTTGACAGCGGCCCGCCCGGATTTCTTGAGGTGTAGCTTGCCATACCAAGTGTGCATGTGCTTCCACCACCCAAGGAGTACTTCTGCAGTGTACCCCAGGCTCTCTGCCTTGTCTCTCCAAGCTGCCTGCTTCTTCTTGGTGTCCCGATACAGTCTGTGGCACTTTCTCCAGAGGTACCCGTTCTCTCTCAGCCATTCCAGCACCTCATCCTCATGCTCCTTGGAAATGGTGTACTGTTTCCTCTCTCCCTTCTCCTTCCCTTGCCTCTTCCTCCCTCTGGCAGGGGCTTGAGCAGCAGGGCCTTCAGGAGCTTGAGCAGCAGGACCTTCAGGGGCTTCAGCAGCAGGGCCTTCAGCAGCAGGGCTTTGAGGGCTTTGGGGCTGGTCCACCACAGCAGCACCAGCAGCACCAGCACCAGCAGCTTCAGAGTCAGTGCCAGGGGGTGGGATGCTGGTTCTGGCTTTCTTCACCTTGCTAGGGCTTGAACAAGTAGGCACGGGTTCCTCTTCTTGCCTGACTGACGAACCATGGTGTTCCTGCAAGATGTATGTGGCAGCACGTCTTTCCCCTGAATGCTGACTGCATGCGTGCTGCATCCTTTTATATCCGCAGAGCTGATGCAATTCATACTCCCCGTATGCGAAGTGAACGCTTTGCATCCGATAGACATCCGCGCGGCATCCACTTTGTTTCCTATCGGCGTCCATGATGCATCCGATTCATCCGCTATGCATCCACCCCTTCTGCTATGCGTCCGCTTCGAAATTCTCCCTCGGAATCCCTTCGGAGGTGTCATCCACTTCCATCCATTAGGCTTCCTATGAACATCCATTTAACATCCCCACTACATACTACCCACGTCCGTTCTTTTCCGTTCTTTTCTGTTCTTTTCCCTTCTTTTCCGTTCTGTTTATGCAAATTTTTGCCACTTTTGGGAGCGGATGACAATGGATGGAGCCACCCCCGAAATTTTGCTCATCCGCTGTGTCCTTTATGCATATGTTTTGCATCCATCGGCCAGTGGGAAATCGCCTTAAAATAGAATACAGACCTGATTTTTTCTTGTTAGGAATTAATGTGGGAAAATATGACTAATATATTATATACCTAACAATTCATGTAACCACAGTTGCAAGATTGTCCTATGCACAACATGGAAATGTAAAAAAACTCCAAGTGTAATAGAAATAGTTAGGAAAATGTGGATGTGTGCAGAAATGGACAAATTGACAAAAGAACTAAAAAATAAGGATGAATCGGATTATTACAAAGTATGGGATAAGTTTTATTGCTGGTCAAGAAAATAAGAAATGATTTTATGTATATATTATATGCTACGTATATAGAATGTAAATATGTACTATTTTTATATGACTCAGCAATGTAAGACTGTATGTAAGACAATGTAAGACAATGTTAGGATGATTGTACCATGTCCACTGTTTTTAATGTCCTTTTCTTTCTTTTTTGTGTTTGTTCAATAAAATTTTTGAAAACAAAAAAGGAATAGGGTGAGGTCAATAGTGGATAGTTTACGGGTAAAGGAGCGGGGTGTTTTTTAGAATTGCAGCTCCCATAATCCCCTTTCTTCACTGGCTGGGAATGCTGGGAATTGTAACCCCAACACAACTAGAGGATATTGGATTAAGGGACGTTGTGGTACATTTCCCTTTTGTCATACTTTGGCAACAGCAACACAGACATCACACATACGAAGTCAAGGCTCTGAAGTAATGATTTACTTCTTGAATTTAACACAACAAAGACTTTTATGCAAACCTCTTTCTTCAAAGGCAATGAGCTCATTTCATATTTTGATGTTTTTGAAGTGACAAGCACTTTGAACATCTATGTATTGTTAAAGAGAGAGGGGGGATTTTGTGAGAAATCTGGAATCTATACTAAACATTTGCAGTGGAGAGATAAAAAGCTTCAGTTCCTAAATTTCTGACTTAGTTTTCATTACATGAAAACCATGAGAAGACTAAGAATCTACAGGGTAATATAAAGTTCCTTTTGTCTAAGCTCCAAAGTATCACACTTGATGGATATGGTCTAGACATTAATATATCGAATACTTAAGCCCCTGTCACACTGCACCAACGGATGCAAAGAGGATGTAAAACGGACAAAAAAGCTTGCCATCCGTTGGTTAACGCGATGTATCCGTTCTGTACTCACTGCCTCCATTTTGCTTACTCTCTATCCGTCCAGCATCAGTCTATTGACATTTCATCCGCTCAGAAAGTTTTGAGCTGCTCAAAACTTTTGCGCGGAAAATGTATCCAATTCATCCATTCTGCATCCGCTACGCATCCGCTAGGCATCCGTTCTGCATCCGTTACGCATCCACTATATCCGCTAGGCATCCGTTACGCATCTGCGAAAGTCGCATCTGCTCGGACGCAGGGAGGAAGTGGAACGGATACAGAACAGATGCAGAACGGATGCAGAACGGATGCCTAGCGGAAACAAAGCATTTAAAATGGAAAAAATGTTCGCAGAGGGGACCTATCTCAGATATTAAGGATGTCTAGAGGATGCCTAGAGGATGCCTAGAGGATGCAAAGGGACACCTAGGGGAAAATCTATACTGCCTATAAAAAGGGGGAGCAACTCGTCTGCATCTCACTTTCAGCCCAGCAGCCCAGCTGTGCAGACCTCTGCAGCCTTCATCTGACACTTGTTCTTCCACAGCATCCAGTCATGTCAACCGTGAATCGCAACACAGTCCTTTTGGCAGCCACCATCCTTCTGCAACAGTGCGAAGCCATCTACAGGCTCTGTGAACTCTACTACGAGAAGAAAAGGAGGTGGCCAAGAAGCGTCTGGGTCCGAAGATGGATCGGGAGAAGAGCAGAGTATGGACTGCACAACAAGCTGATGGTGGAGCTCAGGAACGAAGACACTCGGGCATTCCAGAACTTCATGAGGATGCCTCCAGCCATGTTTGACGAAGTTGTGCAGCGGCTGACACCCAGGTTGACCAAGGCAAACACCAACTTCCGGCCCAGCCTGGAACCTGGGCTCAAGGTGGCACTGACTCTGCGCCACCTGGCCTCAGGGACCACCGACAGGAGCATGCAGTACGGCTGGAGGGTGCCACACAACACCATCAGCATTGTGGTCAGAGAAGTGGTGCAGGCCATCATCGAAGAATACCTGGAGGAGCTCCTCCAGTGCCCCTCCACTGAAGAAGGATGGAAGAAAGTTGCAGAGCAGTGGTATCAGAAGTGGAACTTCCCCCACAGCGTTGGAGCCATAGATAGCAAGCACGTGGCCTGCAAAGCTCCAGCCAAGTCGGGGTCCACTTATTTCAACTACAAGGGCTTCTTCAGCATCGTCCTCTTCGCCATGGTCGATGCTGACTACAAGTTCATGTACATCGATGCTTCAGGCAACGGGTCAGCTTCAGATGCCCAGGTATACAATGCCAGTGACCTCAAGGAGGGGCTGGAACGCAACCTCATCATCTTGAAGAACAGGTTCGTGGACCTCCAACAAGGCAATGGGGACATGGAGCCTGGGGAATGGAGGCAAGGGCGAAACCTGATAGACACTCAGGATGTGCAAGGCCCCAACAGAGCCTCACGTGAAGTGAAGAAGCAGCGCAACCTCCTAAAACACTGATGCAACTCCCCAGCTGGAGCGGTGGAGTGGCAAGACAGGATGATAGATGATTAATGGATGCTTCCTTCAGCCTGTCTCATTGCACTGATGAGATTGGGCCATGTATGTTGAGTGGTCCTATGCGGTATCTGCTATCCCGCATTAGATGGGCGTCTCATGATAGGGAGCGAAGGAGAAAGAAACGACAGGAGACGAAGTTCCTCGGGATGAGTGCGCCCCGAATGTCTGGGTACACGCTCTTTTATTATGCTCATTCAAAAGGGGGTGATTGTTTATTCAGAACCTAGGTTAAGCCTAGGTCAGACGGAATATACAGAATTAACAATGGCTCAAACAAAAGCAAGATACCAGGACAGACAGGATGGCAAGATTTATATTTGATCAGGATATTTCTTCTTCACAAAGCTGCATGCCAGACAATGTAATCCCAAGTGAATAAACCATTTCTGCAAATGTTTGACTCCTTGTCTCTGTACGTGCCCTGTAAAAGGTCACTGAGAAGACAGAAGCTTAATGATTACACGTGAATGATACAATGTTGCAAATGTCTGAATGATACATAGTTTTATTGATACACAGTTGCAAACACATAAATGATACATAGTTACAACAGTCCTATGATGAACAGGGCATTTAATAAAGAGTTGTGTTTATGTTGAAATGTGTGGATGATTATTACATTGTTATTGATAATAAAGGGCCATAGGTGTGGCACCTGGGAGGGTGGACCATACAGTCTCACTATGCTTGCACTGGAGGCTTATCTATCCCCATAGCTATTACCCATCCCAAAGGTATCCCTGCCCATCCCACTGCTATCTCAACCCATCCCACTGCTATCTTAACCCATCCCACAAGCATGCAAAGGCTTAAACCATTTCTTATAGATTCCACCAAGACTTTATTAAAAAAAAGAAATGAAGCAAGTGTGTGAATCAAAGATAGACTTTGTTGAACAACAACCTGGAAAAGAAAAATGACCCAAGTCAAGTGTCCAAATAAAGTCCACAGGTAGCCAGCCAGCTAGTCTCTGGCACTCCTCTTGGTCACTCGGAGGTGTGTCCAGTCTCAGAAGGGTCCAGGTGCTGTGGAGGTGGGTGCTGCTTGAGTGCTGGTCTGAAGCACCACTGGGGTGCCTGGCCCCGAGAGGACAACAGGTGACGGTGTGTTGAGAAAGCTCTCGGACAGCTGGCTCAGACCCGTGATGCTGAGAGGTCCTTCCTCCATGCCATGGGGTGTCAGCCCGAGTACTGATGACAGATGTACTGAGGCCGGGCTTGGCTGTGGGGTGGAGGAAGGAGTAGTGGAGTGGGGCTGCAGCTGGGTGAGGACTGGCGTGGGTGGCATTGGTGGTGTGGGTGGCATCGCTGTCATCAGTGGCATCATTGGCGTGGCTGGCATCGGTGGCATCAGTGGAACCGGTGGCAACGGTGTTGCCCGATGACTCTGTGCCTGGACTGGGAAGGGCTGCTGCCTGTGCTGCTGGACCTCCTGGTAGCTGTAGCCCTGGTAGGTGAGGGCCTGTGGGAGGTCTTGGTATGGGAAGGACATTGCCTGGGGTGGAGGAGCAAACCTGGACTGGGTGGGAGCAGGTTCCTCTGGGTCTGGAGGGTTGTGAAGCAGCTCGGTGATCCAGTCCTTCACCACCTGGTACTGGGGATCCGCCATGTCCCTGAGAGTCTGGTTGACATAGGTGAGGAAGGGCTTGCGGTTGGAGGATGAGGAGTTGGTGTGGACCATCTGAGAGAGGAGATCTAAGACTGGTCCGGATGGTGTCCCTGATCTCCAGCAGGACAGTGTGGCTCTGCCCTTCCTGCTGTCTGGCTCTCTGCCTTTCTGTGGAGGTGGAGCTGGGGGTGGTGGATGCGGCTACGGCTGTGGTGGACGCGATGTCTCCTTTCTCCCACCGCACCAGGGAGTCCTCCATGCACTCCACCACGGTTACAACACCTGTCCGCGGGTTCTCCGCCGTGGCACGCTCCACCGACCTGCCTGGAGACAGGGACTGACTCTAGGCCGGAAGAGGACTGGCTCTCAGCAGGCTGCCGGAGAGAGAGGGTAGTGAGAGGGGCTCCTGGTGCTCCTCGGTGGCGGATCTCACCCTCCAGGAAACTGCACCTGGCCATGACGTAGGTCTCTCTGTCCGTCAGCTTAACCGTGGCCTGGCCAGATTTCTTCAGGTGCAGCTTCCCGTACCAGGTGTGCATGTGCTTCCACCAGCTGAGGAGCACCTCCGAAGTGTAGCCCATACTCTCCGCCTTCTCTCTCCAAGCAGCCTGCTTCCTTTTGGTGTCCCTGTACAGCCGGTGTCCCTTCCGCCACAGATAGTCATTCTCTCTCAGCCACTCCAGCACCTCATCCTCATGTTCCTCCTCAATATAGTACTGCCTCCTCTCCCGTCCCCGCATACGCCTCTTCCTCCCTTTGGCAGGACCAGATGGGCCCTCATCAGAGGGGCTCCCAGGTAGTAGGGGCTGCTGCTCCACATCACCAGCAGCAGCAGCACCAGCACCAGCACCAGCAGGATCATCATCATCATTGTCATCATCATCACCAGCAGGATCATAATCATCGTCAGCAGCAGCAGCAGCAGCAGCAGGATCATCAGCAGCAGCAGCAGGAGCAGCAGCAGCAGCAGCACCAGTAGGATCAGCAGCAGCACCAGCACCAGCACCAGCAGCGCCAGCAAGACCAGGAGCACGAGCAGGACCAGGAGCACGAGCAGGACCAGGAGCACGAGCAGGACCAGCAGGACGAACAAGACCAGGATCACGAGCAGTACGAGCAGGATAAGCAAGTCCAGGAGCACGAGCAGGACGAGCAGGACGAGCAGGACCAGGAGCAGCTTCAGCAGAGTAAGCACCAGCAGAAGCACCACCGCCAGGAGCAGCTTCAGCAGAGTAAGCACCAGCAGAAGCTCCACCGCCAGGAGCAGCTTCAGCAGAAGCTCCAGCACCAGAAGAGCGAGCCTGAGCAGCAGAAGCCCCAGCAGAAGCAGAGTCAGGGACAGGGGGCGGGAGGGTGGCCCTGTCCCTCTTGCCAGGGATGGCGGCAGGTTGCTGAGGCTTTCGCTTTCTCCCCATGGTTGTGGGTTTGCTGGCTGGCAGGGAGGTTGGCAGGGAGGCTGGCAGGCACCAAGGCTGGCAGGAAGGCTGGCACCAAGGCTGGCAGGAAGCCTGGCAGGCAGCCATGCACAAAGGCTTGCAGGTAGGCAGGCACCAAGGCTGGCAGGAAGGCTTGCAGGAAGGCTGGCAGGCAGGCAGGCAGCAAGGCTGGCAGGCAGACTGGCTGGCAGGGAGGCTGGAAGGCAGGCTGGCAGCAAGGCTGGCAGGCAGGCAGAGAGCAAGGCTGGAAGGGAGGCTGGCCAGGAGGCTTGGAGGCAGGTTGGCAGGAAGGCTGGCAGCAAGGCTTGCAGGCAGGCATGCAGGCAGGGCAGGCAAGGACTCGATGTATCCGGCAGCAGGTCTTTCCTCCGAATGCTGGCCACGTGCGAGCTGCTTCCCTTTATATCCGCGGGGCTTACGCAATGCATCCTCCCCGCATGTGCAATTAACGCTCGGCATCCATTCGGGTTCTGCTGTGCATCCGCTAGGCTTCCGCTGTGCATCCACTTCATCCGCTCGGCATCCGCTCTGCATCCGCTCTTTCCATTCTGCGTATGCTTTGCTGAGGCCCCCTGGAAGCCTAGCTGATGTGCCATCCGCTCCCATCCGCTCCCATCTGCTAGGCTTCCGTTCTGCATCCGGTTTCCATCCACCCTGCGTCCTCCCCGCGTCCGTTCCTTTCCATGTTATCCACTCCGGTTATGCAAATTTTTGCCCCTTTTGAGAGCGGATAATAACGGATGGAACATTTTGCTCATCCGTTGTGTCCTTTTTACTAACGTTTTGCATCCGTTGGGCAGTGTGACAGGGCCTTTATATTCTTTTTTTTTAACCCACATATTTTTAAATGTGATAGGTAATTTAATATACATATAACTTCTTGAATTTCTTATACTTTACAAAATTGACCATGCATTTCCACCTTATGTGTATCATATTATTATGTGTTCTTTCCATACATTTTTCTGATGCTATCCCTGTATTTTATGTCATATATTCAATCAGAGTAGAGCTGGAAGGGACTTTGGAGGTCTTCTAGTCCAGGGGTCGCCAACCTTTTGGACCTCAGGGACCACCAAACTCATAATTTTAAATCCCATGGACCAGAGACCCTGGAAAAATCTCCCAAAAAGTCTGCAGGAAAATTCCCCACCCTGTTTTCCTACCGATCGATCATTCTTTATTTGGGATCGCAGGATACTGTCTCCAGATCTGTTCTCAGGGGGAGAGACTTTTTGCTTTATGCAAGGAAAGCAGCAGAATCAGCAGAAGTCTTTCTTTCTCTCCCTCAAACTCTGCCAGAAATTATCTTTGTGAGACTTATCGTGTTGGCTCTTGGAGCAGGAGGCCTTGCAGGGTCCCAAAGACTAATTTCTGGCGGAGTTTGGGGCAGCGAAAGAAAGACTTTTGCTGCTTTCCTTGCGTGCAGCCAAAAGCAGCAGAAGAAAGAAACAGTCTGGTGGCTAGGCGAGGCACATGGGGCAAGTTCCCCCTTTCCATCCTTTCCCCCCTCCCCTCACTACCTCGTGTTGTTTGCAATGCAAATGATGCAAGCCTCTGTGTTTCCATGGGCCATGTGGGCTGCGCAGCCCTGTGTTCCCGCACAGCCTGTATTATTTGCTTTAAGGGGTGCTTTGGGGGTGACATTTCTCTGTGGACTACCAACATTTTCTCATGGACCACCAGTGGTCCCCAGCCCACTGGTTGGTGAGCATTGTTGTAATTTAACTCCCTGCTCAAGCTGGAGACCCTATAGATCAGGGCTGTCAAACTTCTGGCCCGTGGACCGTATGTGTCATGTGCTGGCCATGCCCACACCTAGTTTAGTGAAGGGGGGGAAGTCCCAATATGTCATGTGATGCTACCATGACAATGTGAGTTTGATATGCCTGCTATAGATCAAAGGAATATTACAAAGCTTTCAGAAGAACATAAGATGTAAGAAATGACCAGACTGAGCCTGAGGGAGAGGTCAAATGTGTCATCAGGCCCTTCACACCCATAAGAGATCTAAGTCCAACCCACCTTGAATTCTGTTGAGTCTTATTTACTGCCAATTTGTTTTGACCATTAGTAGTTCCAGTCAGGGGTGGGCTTCAAAAATTTTAGCAACAGGTTCTCTGCCCGATTGCTGGGTGGGTGTGGCCTTGGTGGGCATGGCCTTGTCAGCCTCCTGTACCATGGCAGGAGAGGCATTTTTGCTCTCTCCATGCTCCGGAGGCTTTCCTGGAAAATGGCCTCCCCGGGCTCCAGAGGCTCTCTGGAGGCTGGAAACGGGCCCATTTCTGGCCTTCCCAAACTTCTGGGAGGCCCATTTTTCACCCTCCCTGACTCTCCATGTGTGCTCTGCACTTACCTGCATCCAAAAGGGGCCATGTGGAGACTCCTGGGCAGGGCGGGGTGGGTGGGACCAGCCAAGAGTCGGATTGGGGGTTTTCTGAACTGTGCAAAATCTTAGCTGGAGGATTTCTCGAACCCCTATAAACCCCCAGCAGGTAGAGAGTGTGAGCATGCAATAAACCTGTTTTCATTTGAACCGCCCTGATTTAACGCAACTGATCACATGCTTAAAATGTTAATTTTTGCTGTTTTGAAAATTATATGAACCTTTTAAAAACTAAATTGTGTTGATTTCTTTTGTCCTTGTTTATTTTTTTATTAAATTTACTTGCCACCCATTTAGCTGTGGGGCTACCCTACAAAAGTAAAATGGTGAAAATAATAATAATAATATAATATAAACATATTATAGCAAAGCAATGAATTAATTAAAGCAAAACAAAGAAAACAGAATACTATATTTTAAAATATGGGAGGGGGACAGGAAGCTCAAGGGGTGGGGTCAGCTAATTATTTTTATTTATTAGAAAATTCATATTGCCACCTATTCACACATGGCAACTCAAGGCAGCTTACAGGAGTATTAAAACATCATATATAAAAGAAATAAAACTAATAAAGGAAAATAATACAATAATATAATAGCCCACCACCTGCCACTCCAGCAATAACACATCACATGACCCATTTCATGGGCTCTGTCTTGCTCTGGGTTCTCCAGTCCCACTGGCAGAACCAGATCTTTAACGCCTTCCGGAAGAGAAAACCTAGAACTACGCCGCCTTCAGTCCGATCTAAGTATAGTATATAAAATCATACATTGCAATGTCCTACCAGTCAATGAATACTTCAGTTTCAACCATCACAACACAAGAGCAAACAATAGATACAAACTCAAGGTTAACCGCACCAAACTTGATTGCAGGAAATACGACTCCAACAACAGAGTGGTCAATGTCTGGAAGAATCTACCTGACTCTGTGGTTTCTTCCCCAAACCCCAAAAACTTTAATCTTAGACTTTCTACTTTTAACCTCACCCCTTTCCTAAGAGGTGTGTAGGGGGTATGCATACGCGCACCAACATGTCTACCGTCCCTGTCTTATTGTTTTTTTTTAATTTTTCTTACATATATCCATGTATTCATACTTATGTTTACACTTATACCTATTATCTTGTAAGCAATTGACAAATCAAATCAAATAAAAAAATAAAATAAAAATAAAGAGTGCGAGAATGGGAGCCATTTTAGTCTCTGAGGGGATGATGTTCCAGAGAGAGGAAGCCACCATGGAGAAGGCCCTTCTTCTGGGTCCCACCCAGAGGTGGTATTCAGCCGGTTTGGACTGGTTCTGGTAGTGGAAATTTTGAGTAGTTTGGAGAATCGGCAAATGCCACATCTGGCTGTCCCCGCCCTCCTGCCCCCACTGTTCCCTGTCCTATATTCCCTTGTCTTTTAGCTCAGCTGATTCACATGGCAGAGTGGATTGCCGTACCAATGCTGACAGTGAGGGTGGTCTTTGAATGCTGTGCGGGCACACACAGGAAGCGCTTTCTCATAGTATCAATAAGAAAAGATTTGGAATCTCACAGGGGTGGGATTCTACCAGTTTGCACCTGTTTGCTAGAACCGGTTGTTAATATTCTAAGCAATTTGGAGAACTGGTTGTTAGAAGAAATTACTGGTCTAATCCTGTAAGGAAGGCAGGAAGGAAACATTCTGGTGTTGCTTACAGAAACTGCTTCTCCATTAACCCTTATTACATTCTTGGCAGGACTTGACTTCCTGTCTCAGGAACCTCTCTGGAATTTTTTTCCCCTCCTTTGCTGGTACTTTGCTTGTATGGAGTGACCATTCAAAATTACAATGGCACTGGAAAAAGTGACTGATTACCATTTTTCACACTTACGACTGTTGCAGCATCCCCACAGTCATGAGAGGCCAGATGAAGAGATGCTTGTCTCGATGTGAGTGATGTTGAGTTGGCCATGCCCAGCCAATAACATGACCACCAAGCCACGCCCACCCAGTCACATGACCACCAAGTCATGTCCACTATCTAAGCCACGCCCACAGAACCAGTTGTTAAAAATTTTGAATCCCATCCCTGGAATCCCAACAGTTGTTCCACCAGGTGTATCTCCCTCAGGGATGGGACCTGCAACATTCCTTGCCTCCCCGCTCAGGTGGGTCAGGTAGATGTGACTGGCAAGAGACGTTCCCTCAGATAACCTGGTCCCAAGCCATGAAGGGCTTTAAAGGTGAGGACCAGCACCTTGAATTGCACCTGGAAGCAAATAGGCAACCAATGCAGCTCCCGCAGGAAAGGTGATACATGTGCACACTGGGGTCTGCAAAAAACCATGTGG
This sequence comes from Laticauda colubrina, assembly GCA_015471245.1. Classification (NCBI taxonomy): domain Eukaryota; kingdom Metazoa; phylum Chordata; class Lepidosauria; order Squamata; family Elapidae; genus Laticauda; species Laticauda colubrina. Next base: position 3,198,275 of record BLBF01000010.1, read on the forward strand.
GCCGCTGCATTTTGCACCAAGTGGAGCTTCTGGATGCTCTTCAAGAGCAACCCTATGTAGAGCATAATTAGTCAAGTAGCTGCCCTTTAGGGTACTTTAGGCTGGCTTTAATCTCATGATTATACCTTATTTTCCGGATGGCTCCAACGTTGTTGGTTTTCACTCGAAACACATCTGTTTTGCTTCTTTCAAAGGCTGAACTGCTCCTGAAATAGATGGGACATCACAGTGAAATATAATCAGTACACTCTATATATGGGATAGTAAGTTTACTGTGGAAACTTCTAGATCAGGGCTCTCCTGGCAACTTTAAGACTTGTGGACTTCAACTCCCAGAATTCCTCAGCCAATTCAGAATTCTATTCTATTCTGTTCTGTTCTGTTCTGTTCTGTCCTGTCCTGTCCTGTCCTGTCCTATCCTATCCTATCCTACTCTACTCTACCCTACCCTACTCTATCCTACTCTACTCTACTCTACTCTATTCTCCTATCCTATCCTATCCTATCCTATCCTATCCTATCCTATCCTATTCTACTCTACTCTACCTCTACCTCTACTCTTACTCTATTCTACTCTACTCCACTCCATGTTTTCTATTCAGTTTGTTCTCTTCCATTCCATTCCATTCCATTTCATTCTATTTGTAACACGGTTGTTAAGTGAATCTGGCTTCCCCATTGACTTTGTTTTCCAGAAGGTCGCAAAAGGGGATCACGTGACCCTGGACAACCATCATAAGTATGAACCAGTTCCTAAGCATCTGAATTTGGATCCCATGACCATGGGGATCTGCAACAGTTGTAAATGGGGAAAATGGTCATAAGTCACATTTTTCAGTATTGTTGTAAAGTCGAATGCTCACTAAACAAATGGTGGAAAGTCGAGGACTACCTGTAATAAGAAGTGCCATGGTCTTCGACTGATCTCTTGGAGAGAAGCTTGTTTGTAAATTCAGAGTTATTTACATTTGAGATTGTTTGTTTATATATCGAACTTTTTAACTGCCCATCTGTCTCATACAGGGAGTTACATCTCAAATACAGTTCCGGAGAATGAAAGTGTTTGATGATATTCTATTTAAACTAAGTTTGTATATTAGTGTTTGCATGACCTCTGCAGATCATCATCTTCTTTTAACATCCCCATAATCCCTTGCGGGGTGGAGTCTGAGCAACCGATTGAAGCAAGCAGAGTGTTTTCATGGCCGGATGCCCTTCCTATCACCAATGCAGAGTTTTGTTCAGCAGATATATTCTCATTTTGCCCAGAGAGAGAAATATGTGCCTCTACCTAAGATCGAACTCTCAGCCTCCTGATTGTGAGGCCATCGCACCACTCCTCATGACCTCTGTAGATGCCATATGCTAAATGAATAAAATAAAAAGGTTTTGAGGCTTTTAAAAAATATTTCTCAACCACAAAGAAATACTGGGTAAGTATTCATATTTGAATACAAAAGATTCCTAAAGTGAATATAAAAATTAAAGCAGAGACATTTCTTTACGTTTTAATAGACCAAGAATTTGAAAAACTCTTGGATTTGGAACCTTTTTGTTATATGTGTTGAAAACAGCCAGAGTGCTTTATGCACTAAAATGGAAACATAACTTTAACTCCCACAAAAGATGAATACTGTGCTGACCCAAACTTTGTTCCAAGGAAACAAACATGAAACAGAGATAACAACAAAACCTTTTAATGATTCTTTATGAATTCCGTTCCTTCCCGGTTAAAAGGCTGTTTCAAACTAATTGTCTCTGATAAGAACGAGCCTTGTCAAGGTTGTGTAAGGCTGCCAAGAACACTAGATAAAGTTGCCAAGAAATATTTCAAACACAAAGAGTCTCCAAACACAAACTAAGAGAGTCTACAAGGCTTGAGTGCAAAAACTTCTTTGCTTCCTGCAAAGAACTCCGGTTTCTCAGCTGGCTTTTATCTTCTCAGGGAGGGGCCATTACCTTGCAGCCTTACTCCCAAGTCGCCTGTGCTGCTGCAGCTGCTCTTTCCTTCGAGCAGCCCTGTGCACACGCGCACTGGGCACAGGCTTCTCGGGGGCCTCTTCATCACTGCTGCCAGTCTGCACAATCTCCGAAGGCAGCACCCCACTCCCGAATGGTCCTGGCCCCATCCCCACATCACACCCATGCCCCTCGTAGCCGTCCACACCTGCTGCCAGCAAACCACAACAATGACTGGAAATATTGATGGAATTTTTATTTAGCAATTTAAGTGAGATAGCTAAATTAACCAATCTAATCAAAGAAAAGAACACGTCCAACTTTGTTTCTTCTTGGAAACTGCTCCTGGATTTTGTGCTTGAGATGGGGAAAATGATTTATTTATTTATTTTGCTGATTAGATACATTTGTTGTTATGGAAATGGCTCGTACATATCAAGCATATAAAACTGCATATAACAGCATATAAGACTGTAATGTTAGTATTTTATTCTACTGGGCTAAAAAGGAGTCTGAATTCAATGCTTTTCTTTCTTTTTTCACCTTTACCTTTCACTTCTTTCTCTCTCCTTTTCCCTCCTCCATTTTCCCACTGCTTTCATCTTCATTTGTATTTTATATTTTGATAAGCTTAATAAAATTATTGAAAACAAAAGGATTCCTTCTACCAATAAGCTTAGAGCTGACATATCAGGATTTTTTTTCCAAAAATGTTTTTTTTAATTTTTCACAACAAACATAGACAAACATAAACATAAAACAACAAATAAAACCTTCTTTCAATTATAGTGTGTTGGTTAGTACATATTTCTTGTGCACAATATCTATAGTCTTTTCCTCTTAGATTTAAATTTATATTCATGTTACATTAATCAACTTTCCATGTCATGTTATATTATTATTACATCATCATTAGACTTTAATTTCAAATCAGCATTATCCTTTAGAGCAAATCTCAGAGCTGACATATCAGGATTGCAATGCCAATGGCCATTAGATAGCAGCCAAGAAAATTTCTGCATTTCTTTGCTGCCAATCTAGTGGGCATATATTTTGTGCAGCTGAAATAGAATAGGTTTTCTGAATAGAGTGGTGGCCTAGAGGTGGAGCTCTCGCCTCACAATCAGGAGGCTGTGAGTTCAATCCTAGGTAGAGGCAGATATTTCTCTCTCTGGGCACACTGAGAATATATCTGCTGAATATAACTCGGCATTGACGACAGGAAGGACACTCAGCTCCATTCAGTTGCCGAGACTCCACCCTGCAACGGATTATGGGGTTGTTAAAAGAGGATGATAATAACTAGCAGTTCAGCACGGGTTTGTTAAAAACAGATCCTGCCAAACCAATCTTATTTCATTCTTCAACACAGTGACTAAACTAGTAGACCAGCAAAATACTGTGAACATAATATATTTAGATTTCAGCAAGGCATTCGATAAAGTAGACCACAACCTACTTCTTAGTAAGCTGGAAAAAAGTGGAATAGATAGCACCACCACTAGATGGATTCGCAACTGGCTGGCAAACCGTACTCAACGAGTAGTCCTTCATGGGTCTACATCTACATGGAGGGAAGTAAGCAGTGGGCTGCCAAGCAGGTTCTGTCTTGGGCCCAGGACTCTTCAATATCTTCATTAACGACTTAAATGAAGGAATAGAAGGGGAACTTACCAAATTTGCAGATGATACTGAGCTGGCAGGAATAGCTAACACCCAAGAAGATAGGCTCAAGATCCAGATGGATCTCGACAGACTAGAACACTGGGCCATATCTAATAAAATGAAATTCAATGTAGAGAAAAGCAAAGTCCTACACTTAGGCAAGAAAAACCAAAAGGATGCATATAGGCTGGGTGAAACCAGACTCAATAGCAGTAACTGTGAGAGGGATCTTGGAGTCTTACTGGACAACCAGCTAAATAGGAGCCAGCAGTGTGCAGCCGCCGCCAAAAAAGCTAATGCAATCCTAAATTGCATTAACAGAGGGATACAGTCAAGATCAAGGGAAGTACTAATTCCGCTCTATAAAGCCTTAGTAAGACCACACCTAGTTTGGGTCACCACATTGTAAAACAGATGTTGAGACTCTAGAAACAATGCAGAGACTACCAACAAAGAGGATTAGCGGACTGGAGATTGAAATACCTAAAGTACAGTTGCTGGAACTGGGGATGTCTAGTCAAGTGAAGAGAGGGACCGGGGGAGACATGATAGCAGTCTTCCAATATTTGAGGGGCTGCCACAGAGAAGAAGACAGTCAAGCTATTTTCCAAAGCACCTAAAGGCCAGACAAGGAATAATGGATGGAAACTGAACAAGGAGAGATTCAACCTGGAAACAAGGAGAAACTTTCTGACAGGGAGAACAATCAACCCATGGAACAGAAGTTGCCCTCGGAAGTTATGGGAGTGCCCTCACTTGAGACTTTCAAGAAGAGATTGGATTGCCATTTGTCAGAAATGGTGTCGGGTCTCTTGCTTGGGCAGGGGGTTGAACTACAAGGTCCCTTCCAACTCTGATTATCTGTAAATTCTGTAAATCTGAATAGGTTTTCCCAAGTTTTATCCCTCAAATATGCCAAATAATCATGAATGTTCCTTTAGCATTTCTGAACTATGGTCTTTACAACATTTTCACTTTTGAGTTGCTTTGCCCAGAAATGATGGGTTTTTTTGAGAAAAAATTTAAAGAGCTGTACCTCCTTGACTTATAACTATTTGTTAAGTGACCATTCAAAGTTACAATGGCACTGAAAAAACATGACTTATGACCATGTTTCAAACTTACATCTGTTGAAGCATTTCCATGGTCACATGATCAAAATTTGAATGCTGGGCAACTGTTTCATATTTACGATGGTGTTGTGGTTTGCCGGTAGCCTGCGTAGATGACAGCAGAGTAGGACAGTGGGGAGGAACATGGGCCAATCCTAGAGTCTGGGGAGGCTCGGACAAGGGATCTGCGTCCGACACAGAGATGGGGCCAGGGTCATCTGAGAATTATGTGCTGACACCAGAGCATTCAGAATATGACATCAGTGAGGCAGAGGAACAAGAGGAGCCTGTTCCAGTGTGCTCTTGCGCAGAGCTGCCAGAAGGCAAGAACAGTTAAGACAAAAGGGGTGGATCAGGAGTAAGGCTTGGAGGTGATTGCCCCTCCCATAAGACATAAAGGAGGAGCAAAGGAACATGAGCCTTTGCAGGAAGCAACTCTCTTCATTCTGGTCAGTTTGAAAGTTGAAGCTTTGTGTTGACTTTGTGCTCCGTTTGGCTTTGTATAGCTAATTGGCAATTTAGTTGTTGGCATCATTTCAAGGGGAAGCCAAATTTGCTTAATAACCATGTTACTAACAACCTCAGTGATTCACTTAACAACTGTGACAAGAAAGGTTGTAAAATGGGACAAAATTTACTTAACAAATGTCTCGCTTTGCAACTGAAATGTTGAGATCGATCATGGTCATAAGTCCAGGGCTATCTATTTGGAAAGAAAGAAGTATATACAGTATAATGTCTAGAATTTCCCAAGGTGCAGCTGCATTCAAAGGAACACAAGCAAGAAGGCCATGAAAAATATTTCATAGGTTTTTTTCTTTTTTTTTTGCTTTATGCAGGTAGTCCTCGGTTTACAACCACAATTGAGCCCAAAATTTCCATTGCTAAGTGAAACATTTGTTAAGGGGCTTTTGCCCCATTTTACATCTTTTCTCGCCACTGTTGTAAGTGAATCACTGTAGTTGTTAAGTTCGCAACACAGTCGTTAAGCAAATCTAGCTTTCCTCTTGATTTTGCTTGTAAGAAGATCGCAAAAGCTAATCACATGACCCTGGGACACTGCAACTGTCATAAATACGAGTCAGTTACCAAGCGTCCCAAATTTGGATCATGTGACCATGGGGACACTCAGTGTGAAAAACAATCAACAGTCACTTTTTTTCAGTGCTGTTGCAACTTTGAATGGTCACTAAATGAACTGTTGTAAGTCAAAGACAACATGTAGTCATTTCCCCGTTAAGAAAGCCCTTTGATGCTCTCTGGATAGTTTGCATTTTACTCTCATCCCTCTAGTTGGCATAATAAATGGTGAGGCTCAGTGGGAAACAGATGTGCCTAGCACATCTGGAGGGAAACAGATGGCCAGTACATGTGGTAATGTAAACATTTACTCCTTCACGCAAGTCATTTGTCAGCCAAGTTCACCATATGCGGTTGTGATAACTACCTCGGCATTCTCCACCCTATGAGTCAGTGGTGGGATTCAAAAATTTTACTACCAGTTCTGTGGTAGGTGGGCATGGCAAGGGAAGGATACTGTAAAATCCCCATTCCCTCCCCACCCCACTAACCTGCTTTCCAGCTCTGTTCTCCTGTGCAGGGCAACCAAAGAAGACCCAACCAATCAGCTGGAACTCGATGGGAGGCAGAGAACAGATGGGGGTGGGGCCAGTCAGAGGTGGTATTTACTGGCTCTCTGAACTACTCAAAATTTCTGCTACCGATTCTCCAGAATTGGTCAGAACCTGCTGAATACCACCATCTTATTTTATAAATTTTTCAATCCACTTCTTAGCCTATTTCCTTTAACTTTAAATAACTCTCATATCTTCATATTCGTTATACTTTATACTTTTATCTGTCAAGTTTGCAAATTCATTGCAAACTCTTATTTCATCATTTCAAAAATTCCATCTCAATTCAAACATTTCAAAAAAGTTTCTCCTACAATTACTAATTAGTGTATGCCACCCCATAGCTTATTTATCATTTAATTAATTCCCCTTTAAATCCCAATAATCATTTAACTTTTAATTATCACCTAAAATTAATAACAATAATCTCCTAGCAACTATATAACATATATACCTAAAAAGGTATATTTTTAAGGGGGGAAAACCCATTGGTTTAATTAATCAATTTTAAAAGTTTAGCAGGTTGCAAAAGTTTAGCCTTTTGTCTTGTCCAGGGGTCATTCTGTATGACTTTAACTTTGTCGCTTGTACCCTTACAATTTATACTGACTGTTTCCTAGTATGATTCGATTGCTTATTGTATCCTATGACTGTCATTAAGTGTTGTACCTGATGATTCTTAACTCTTGATGAATGTATCTTTTCTTTTTATGTATACAGAGAGTATTAGCACCAAGACAAATTCCTTGTGTGTCCAATCACACCTGCTCAATAAAAAGAATTCTATTCTATTAGTTTCTACCCATTGCTTCTTGTCTTGCCTTCATGTGCTTTGGAGAATAGCTTGACTCCCTCTTCTCTGGGGCAGCCCCTGAGATATTGGAAGACTGCTGTTATGTCACCCCTAGTCCTTCTTTTCATTAAACTAGACATACCCAATTCCTGCAACTGTTCTTTGTATGTTTTAGCCTCCATCCCCCTTATCATCTTTGTCGTCTCTTCTCTGCACTCTTTATAGGGTATCAACCTCTTTTGGATAATGCTCTACAGAATTTGTGTATTTTGGCAGGACTTACTTGCTGGTCAGATGGGCTTTTGGTGTGATGCCAAATTCACCGAAGAGGGTAACAAAGACGTTGGCATCGGTCCCTGCCCCTCTGATGTCTCCAGTGATTGTCACCACTTCATAGACTAGTAAAGGAAAGGGGTAGAAAGGAAATCGAAACAAAAAAAGTCAGAATTGAGGAGGAATTTATAGCTTATCCTAAAATCAGGGTAGAAAAACTAGAATTCTGAGTAAATGCAAAGTTTGAAAGCTCTTTTTTCTTACTTTAACACACCTGATTGAGTCACCTAAGTTCTGCCAATGACATTGGGAGATAAGCAAAAAAAAAGGCTACAAAGAATTGGGTAGACTAAAACACAAGATTTCTTAAGAGAATTGGAGAAGCTGGGACTGTTTAATTGAGGGGAAGGGGAAGGGAAGGGGATAAATGGGGGAAGAAGGGAAGGGAAGACGTGGATGAAGAAGAGAAGGAAGGGGGATAAATGGATGAAGGGAAGGGAAGGAGAGTTGTTAACTGAGTTTTACCCCAAACAGTCACAAGTCAGTGCCCTTGTAATTTTGAATGATCACTAAAAGAATGGTACTAAGTCAAGGGCTACCTATACTGTAACTATATTTATGTTCTGCATCCATTTAGTTATATAATATTCAGAGTCATACTTCACTAATGATCACATCTAACCAATGGTCAACAGTACAGATAGTCCTCAACTTCAAACAGTTCATTTATTTATTTATTTATTCAAAATATGACTTCAGCAACAGAGTGGTCAATGCCTGGAACATCTTACCCGTTGTTACAATCTCAACCCCTCACAGCTTCAACCTTAAATTGTCTACCGTGGACCTCACCCCATTCCTAAGAAGTCCTTAAAGGGGGTGTGCATAAGCGCACCAGCCTGCCTACCGTCCCTATCCTACTGTTCCCATTTATTCGTACTCATCATTTATGATATGTAATGTTTATACTTATATGGTATTCAGCTTCCTTTGGGTATTTTCCCACGTCATCATAGTTGTGCTTTTAAAGTTGTAGCAATGTTTTGGCAGAATCTCATCTGCCATCATCAGGCTTCTGTACTGAGTTCGTCGTATGCTTATAAGTTTATATGTTATGTTCATACTTATACTTGCTTTCTCCTACCTGCCTGACAAACTAAATAAATAAATAGTAACTTTCAAAATTCAGATGCTTGTCAACTATCTCATGTTTATGACGGCTGCAATGTCCCGGGATTGTTCTGACCCAAGCCTTGTTCAAATTAAACAAACACAAACTGGGTATAAAAGCAAACCTTTTTTAATATGGCGCTGGGAATTCAGTGCATTCCCAGCCAAGAGACATTTAAACCTAATTTTCTGATATCAAAAGCAAGCCCTTTCAAGGTTGCAAAAGGCTGCCAAGAATAGAAGACTAATTACTGATTAGTCCACCAAGTCATGCCTACCAAGCCACATCCACAGAACTGGTGGTAAAAAATTCTGAATCCCATCACTGGACCACCTGTATGTGATACAAGGTTTTCAAATTTAGTCAAACGTCTCAATATTACCTTTTGTTTTATAATAGCCGTACTGCTTATTTGAAGACATGGAAACCAACTAAATGTACAGGGGCATTGTATTGTAAGAGACTCAATAAATTTTACTTTTGTTCTGTTATCAATCTGGTCTTATAATCTAAACAAATTATTATATCCCCACTGAGCAAATTTCCTAAAGCCTTCATCTTGGTAGAAATATTTAGGATGCCCGGAAGCTCAAAAATACTGGACTAAAATGTGGAGTTGGATACAAGAAACAGTGGAAGATCGGACAGAGTTTAAACCAGAATTGTTCTTGTTGGGCAAAATTAAAGGGAAATATAGGAAAAAGATTAAATATATTTTATCACATATATTGACAGCAAGAAGGATAGCATTTGCACAATGTTGGAAACAAAAATAATACGCCCCCAGAGGAATTAGTAATTCAAAAATTTTTAGGTTGTGCTGAAATAGATAAACTGATGTTAAAATTAAAAAAAAAAGAAGAATCAGAGTATTACAAAATTTGGGACAATTGGTATCAATGGTTGAACAATAGCTATAAGGATAACAGAGATAAGAAAATTATAGATAAACATATATGAATGTACATAAATGTAGATATTTATATGGGATGGGTTAGTATAATGATGACACAGTACTGTTAATATTAAGGCTAAGATGTGTAAAAGGTGAAAAAGAACAATAAAAATTATTTACAAAAAAAATGAGAAATATTTATTAATAAAGCAAGCGGGAAAAAGTATGGAATTACTATTTTCCTGTGTTTATTCCAAACCTTCAGTCGGTTACTTAATAATGCAAAATAACTTGCAGATTGTTTATGTGTACCAACTCTCTTCTGTGCAAACCCTCTGCTCCTTCCATGGAAGTAATAGTATATGTTCACTTATTTATTCATGGTTAATTGAACCATACATTATTTAATTAACCTAAATTCCCGGTTTTACAGGGGAGATTCAGCCATAAACTAACCATATAGAGCAGTTCAGCAACGCGCTGGGCTAAAACATTAGAAAGTTCATAACTCAGTGTCTTACATTATGCAAATACAGTCATTAGCCTAAGGTGATAACAATTCTTTTAGCACTTAAGAACAACGTGTTATCAGCTTTAATGGAGTAGTCCCCAGTTTACAACTATTACTACTGGTTAGCTTTTATATTATATTGTAATGTAAAAGTAAAAATGTTCTTTAACCGGAGTTAAATCCTGGTGAGTGCAAAGACCTACTGTAACCATGCATTTATCTTAGGAAAAATACCCTAAGTGATTTATCTCTGCCTTCCTGCAGAATTTTTTTTTTCAACTTCAAGCTTTAAACACAGCTAATCCTAGACCAGTGACGGCTAACCTTTTTTGGCTCCTGTGCCAAAAATTGTGTGCACGCTTGCAAGCTCACACTTGTGTGCCAGCACCCAGAAGGCAATGCATGTGCCCCCCCTGTCCCTACACATGCGTGGATAATCCCCACCCACCTACCCCTGCCGCCCCCTTACCTGCACTGCACCTCACAGTTGATTTCCAGCCAGTTTGAGGCCTTTTTCGGCCTCCCAAAGGCTTGAGGAAGGCTTTTGCAGGCTTCTGCAGGATTTGTGGGCTGAAAACAAACCCTGTTTTGTCACTTTCTGTTTTTCCAAAAATACCGGAAGTGATGAAATGGGGTTAGTTTTTGGCCTGCAAAGCCTACAGAAGCCTGCAGAAACCTTCCTCAAGCAAAAGGCCTCAAACTGGCCCAAACTTTACCTCATGCCAGTGAGGTAAATTTACCTGCAGTTCGCGTGCCGGCACAAATGGCTTTGCGCGCCACCTGTGGAACGAGTGCCATAGGTTCACCATCATGGTCCTAGACTTACAACCATTTATTTAGTGACTGTTCAAAGTTACAGCAGCACTGAAATAAGTGATTTATGACCTCTTTTCACACATACAACCATTGCAGCATCCTTGTAAAAATGGGGCATAATTCGCTTAACAATTGTCTCGTTTAGCAAAATAAGTATTGGGCTCAAGTGTGATCGTAAGCCAAGGACTACCTGTACTGGTGAAGAGAGAGAATAGTGGAAATTGGGGCTTATGGATTTATTTATTTGATTGATTCAGTGTTATGATTCTTTGAGTGGTACGGTGGCCTAGAGGTGAAGCTCCCACCTCACAATCAGGAGTTCAATCCTAGGTAGTGGCAGAATAATTCTCTGGGCACATTGAGAATATATCTGCTGAATATAACTCCACATGGGCAACAGGAAAGGCATCCGGCCATTAAACACTCTGCTGGCTCCATTCAGTAACCCAGACTCTACCCCGCAAGGGATTATGGGATCATTAAAAGGAGATGATGATTGCTGTGACTCTTTGTGGTGTTCAGAAATAAAATATCTGTTAAGGCCCAACCTGTATGAAGAATGAAATCAGCAACTATAGAAACACAAAAGAAAAAAAAATGATATATAATATTTCTGTGGCAGAACAATCTGCCCTCAATTTTCTCAGTCTCTAAAAGGTGGCTTTTCTTACTTCCACCATTCATGGGTCTCACAAAATTGTTTAAACAACAGTCCAGCAGTTACTTTCTCTGCCTCAGCCTCTGTGTCTCTTCTTTCTCCTATTTCTATCCATTTTCCTTAGTATGTGTTACCAATTGAAACAGATGTACCAATACTGGAGTTGTTAAAAAAAAAAAAAAAAAGATTGGACAGCCATTTGTCTGAAATGGTATAAGGCCATGATGGCGAACCTATGACACGCATGCCATAAGTGGCATGCAGAGCCATTTGTGCCGGCACACAAAGCTGCAGGCAAACTTAACTCACTGTGCATGTGTGCACCTCACAGCTGATTTGCAGTGGGTTTGAGGCCTTTTTTTGCCTCTCAGAGGCTTGAGGAAGGCTTCTGCTGGTTTTGCAGGCTGAAAACTAGACCTGTTTCATCACTTTCCTGTTTTTCTGAAAATACCGGAAGTGATTAAACGGGGCTAGTTTTCAGCCTGCAAAGCCTGCAGAAGCCTTCCTCTAGCCTCTGGGAGGCCAAAAAGGGCCTCAAACCAGCCAAAAATCAGCTGTGAGGTACAGCACAGGTAATGAGACAGCAGTGGGTGGGGGGGTGGGTAGAGATTGTGCGTGCATGTGTAGGGTGTATAGGGGGCACACATTGCTTTCTGGGTGATGGTACGCGTGCGCACAATTTTTGGCACAGGAACCCAGAAAGATTAGTAACCACTGGTATAAGGTCTCCTGCTTGAGCAGGGGGTTGGACTGGAAGGCCTCCGAGGTCCCTTCCAACTCTGTTATTCTATCTATCATATCTGCTAAAACTGAGACTCCACGTTTCATCTTAATTTGCCTTTTTCATCTTAAGGGACTTTCAAAATTCTCTTATTTTTTTTTTATGTACTTTCTTTCAATTCCAAACATTTCAGAAAAACATACTAAAAAGCATTCCAAACATTTCAGAAAAGCAACCTCAATTTTTATTCCACCCACAAAACAACTGTTTTGTTCGGAAAACACACGAGGTAGACCGGGTTCCAACAACAAATACTTTTATTATTAACAGTTAGTAACGGAACGCCGGCTGAAGCCGGGGCCAGCCCTTTTATACAGGCTGGCTTGCCTGCTTGCAGCCAATGGCAGCTATTTAGATTTGCCGCCTTTTTGGTATCTCTTTGGGTTGGTTCCTAGTGAACCAATCCACTTGTCTTTTCCTTAGCCAATCAGAATGGTAGATTTGGAGTCATCCACTTTACATACAGAACACCCCTCCCTCCTTAGTTTAGTCCTACGTGGTGACGTAGTCTCGCAGGTAGGTGGGGCTTTTCCGGGCTCGACCTGACCTGCGCGGTTCATTTCCAGTGAGGACTTTGACCGGTTCGGATGGGGCTGCTGTGTCGTCCGTCCTCCTCTCTGGAACCGTCTGGAAGGGTGAGTCGGCCATTTTACCGCCGCCTAAGTTTCTTAGGCCGGCGGTTCTGCCGCTCCCTCCCGTTTCCTCGGGGCAGGTCGAGCTGGCTTGGCTGGCCCCTTCCGAAGATCTCT
>BLBF01000010.1:3211301-3229683 GCA_015471245.1 Laticauda colubrina
CCAATCAGAATGGTAGATTTGGAGTCATCCACTTTACATACAGAACAACAACCTTGTGAAGTTGGTCAGGGAGAGAAACCAGGAATGGTTTAATGCAGGGATCTCCAAACTTGGCAACTTTAAGAGTGGTGGACTTCCACTCTTCCACTCCCAGAATTCCACAGCCAGCATGATAGTCCACCGGACTTAAAATTGCCAGGCTTGGAGATGCCCTGATTGAAATCCAGAGAGTTAATTTTAAAAACAAAGAGGATTAAATAGAAGTCTTCCCTTGAGTGCCAGCCAGACCAATTCAACCTTCTGCTGTCTGAATGACATATTCATTAAACCATTGATCAATCTTTTCTTCACCCTTAAAGGACCCTTTAAATAACTTCTCTGGCCATGGACCCCCAAAATTTAAATCATAAAGATTATTCTTTCTGCGCCAACTCAGGAAGCTCAAACTGTCCAAGGAGCTGCTGATTCAGTTCTACAGAGGAATTACTGAGTCTGTCCTCTGCACCTCTATAACTGTCTGGTTTGGTTCTGCAACCCAACAGGACAGACACAGACTTCAGAGGGTAATTAGGACTGGAGAAAAAAACAATTATTACCCACCTGCCTTCCATGGAGGACCTGTATACTGCACGAGTCAAAAAAAAGCTGTGAAAATATTCACAGACCCCTCACATCCTGGACATAAACTGTTTCAATTACTACCCTCAAAACAACATTATAGAGCACTGTACGTCAGAACAACGAGACACAAGGATAGTTTTTCCCCGAATGCCATCACTCTGCTAAACAATTAACTACCACAACACTGTCCAACTATTTACTAAGTTTGCATTACTATTAATCCTCTCATCATTCCTATCACCCATCCCCTCCCGCTTGTGACTGACTTTGTTGCTTGTATCCTTATGATTTATATGGACTGTTTCCGAGTAAGATTTGATTGCTTATTTGTACCCTATGACTATCATTAAGTGTTGTACCTGATGATTCTTGATGAATATATCTTTTCTTTTATGTGCACTGAGAGTATTTGCACCAAGACAAATTCCTTGTGTGTCTAATCACACTTGGCCAATAAAGAATTCATTCATCCAAAACATTTTTTTAACTCGAGATTTAAATCATAACATTTTTTTCAAGCCTTTGCAGAGCCCCTATGATGATATCACAGCCCTCCAGGAGTCTGCTGACCACAGGTTGAAAACCACTGCATTAAAACCATAAGAAGCAACAGCTGAAAAGAAACATTTCAATAATTTTCTCCGTCTCACCTTTTTTCTTGTTGTACTCATCTTTGGTTTCATGAGAAGATTCCGAGTGATAATCAAGGAGCTCTTGTTTGTACAACTCTGCGAAGTTCTCATCATCCTTTCTCTTCTTCTTATCTTTACTCTGGGACTTCTTACCTTTCTTCTTTTTCTTCTTCATTTTTTTCTTTCTCTTGTGGCCATCATCATCATCATCTTCACTGCTGCCAGTGCATTCTTTCTTTCTTTTCTTCTTCTTCTTCTTCTTCTTTTTCTTCTTCCTCTCCTCACTGCTGTCTTCTGATGAGTCTTCACTTCTCCCCTCTGCCGAGTCCCTTTTTCTCACGTTCTTCTTTCTTTTGCAGCTCTTGTCCTCCTCTTCCTCCAAGTCTTCCTCCTCTTCCTCTTCCTCCTCCTCCAAAGACAAACCCATTCTTGTCACCCACTATTCATCTAATCTTCTTCTTTTCTTCCATGTCATTACTTGCTTCTCCAAGGTAGGCTTGTTTTCTTTTTAAGTTTGTTGGATTTCGCTTCTTGATTTGATTCTCCTCTTCTAAATATCTTTCACTCCTTTACTGTTTCTTGAACTTTCCTAATGGCATCCAACTCTTCCTTCTGCCTCTGCCTTATGTGACAATTTCCTTTCTCCCAATCCCATAAATTGTTGACTTCTTGAAAGTGTCTGTCTTCTTCATTCCTTTTACACCGTCCGCCTTCCAGTGGTATGATCAGAATGCCTTTTTCGTTCACATCTTCTGTTTCCTCTTTGACTTGTGTTGTCTTTCAGTCCCATTACTTATTCATGGGACTTAGCTGTGGAGTACTTCCTTCCTCTGTGTGAGTGTGAGTATGCTTGCAAGCACCTAGGATCATAGAGGGAGTTAAGCTATTCTCCAAAGCACCTGATGGCAGGACGAGAAGCAATGGATGGAAAAATAATCAAGGAGAGAAGCAACGTAAAACTAAGGAGAAATTTCCTGACAGAACAATTAATCAAGAGAATGACTTGCCTCCAGAAGTTGTGAATGCTCCAACACTGGAAGTTTTTAAGAAGAGATTGGATAACTATTTGTCTGAAATGGTATAAGGTTTCCTTCCTAAGCAGGGGGTTTGCCTAGAAGACCTCCAAAGTCCCTTCCAACACTGTTATTCTATTCTATTCATTCTCATTCTATTCATTCTTATTCTATTCTATTCTATCCTATTCTATTCATTCCTATTCTATTCTAATCTATTCTAGTCATTCTTATTCTATTCTTGTCATTCCTATTCTACTCTATTCTAGTCATTCTTGTTCTATTCTTGTCATTCTTATCCTATTCATTCTTATTCTATTCTATTCATTCCTATTCTACTCTATTCTATTCTTTCCTATTCTTATTCTATTCTATTCATTATTATTCTATTCATTTTATTCTACTCTATTCTATTCTTGTCATTCTTATTCTATTCTATTCTTGTGATTTTTATTCTATTCTATACTATTTGTTCTTATTCTATTCTACTCTATTCATTCCTATACTACTCAATTCTATTCCATTCTAGTCATTCTTATTCTATTCCTTCCTATTCGTTCTTATTCTATTGCTATTCTATTCCTCTTCTATTCCTCTTCTCTTCTCTTCTCTTCTATTCCAGATGGGAACATATTGTCTAGTGTGCTGTATCCTATGCACAACAGGGGAAAAATATTTTTCTAATTTGACCAGGATATCATCTGCAACTTTTGGAGGAAAGAGACCTGCTGTTTCTTCAGTCAGATAACCAGGTACAGAAAGACAAGTGCAAAAAGGACTAAGTGATAGACTGCTACCACTTCTCTGCCTGTTAGTTTTACAGCGGCGTATACCATAAGGAAGAAAAAAAATCTGGGCCCCCATATTAGTCTTATGCAGTTACAAAAGTAGTCATCAACTTACAACAATTCATTTAGTGATTGTTCAAAGTTACAATGGCAGTGAAAAAAGTGACTTATGGGCATTTTTCACACTTAACAACCATTGCAGTTTCCCCATGGTCACATGATCAAAACTGGGAGGCTTGGCAACTGACTCATACTAATGATGGTTGCAGTGTTGCAGGGGGCCACACAATCCCGTTTTGCCACTTTCTGACAAGCCAAGTCAATGGGGAAGCCAAGTTCCCTTAACAACTGTGGAACAACTGCAGTAATTCACTTTACAACTATGGCAAGAATGGTCATAAAATGGGAAAAAATCACTTAGCAAATGTTCACTTAGCAATAGAACTATTGGGCTCAATTGTGGTCGTAAGCTGAGGCCTACCTGTATTCAAACAGTGCACAGAGAGAGATCATTCACATTCTGAAAGATTATGGGTTTTTTTAGGGGATATTTTAACATTACCCACGTTATTTTTTGGGAGGTCCTAAAATAGGCACTAGGGTTTATTTTCAGGGGGTGTCTTATTTTTTGTTCCCATGTACAGAAGGCCCACTTTTTCTGCTTGCTCACAGTGGGGCAGGAGGCCACCTGGTGTGCTAGTGCTGCCACCACGAGGCAGGGGAGATGAAGGTGCCCCACACACCCAGTATCGACTTATCTCAGGGCCCCCACAGCCAGGCCACCCACGGCCCCACACCTGCAGAGGTGGTATTCAGCAGATTCGGACCAGTTCTGGAGAATTGGTAGTAGATTTTTTTTCCCAGTACATTTTTTTATTTTTTGTTTCTTTAAATACATCATTAAATACATCATTACTATCAACCCACCTTCCATCAACTTCCATGAAGTTCGAGGCACGCTCCAACTTCAATATTCCTTCGCTTCACCATAGACGTCAAGTTGCAGCTGCAGTTGCTCTGTACAAAATGCAGACGGGCCTCTGCCCTCAAGACCTGAAAAAGCTGGTACCCCCACCTTATACAACGAAAAGAACAACTCACTCTAGTGTGTCAACTCCAAGACATGCTCTTGTGGAACCCAAGTCCAGAACACACTCAACTGGCAGGAGTTTTATACACACTGCAGTCAGAGTCTGGAACAGCTTACCAGAAGACATTGTAGGCATGATTAGTGACAGAGGGTCTCAGTCATTCAAGACTCGTGTCCACAACTACCTTCTGCAGATTGTATAGTATATTATTTATTAGGCCCCACTTTTTTCTTTTTGTCATTATTCTTCTCTTAAGCTGCTGTGAACCCTTGATTAGGCCATGAGGTTGTCATGTATAGTGCACAGCATTGTATGCATAATCTTGATACTTAAGTGTCATGCCTTGTGGACTATTGTTCACAATAGCATAGTAGAAAAAAAAAGAAAAAAAAGAAAAAAAAAGGACCTGTACACTGCAAAGGTCAAAAAGAGGGCTGTGAAAATATTCACAGACCCCTCACATCCTGGAAATAAACTGTTTCAACTCCTTCCCTCAAAATGACGCTATAGAGCACTGAACACCAGAACAACTAGACACAAGGACAGTTTTTTCCCCAAATGCCATCACTCTGCTAAATAAATAATTCCCTCAACAACTACTATTACTATTAATCTTCTCATCACTTCTCCCTTTCCACTTGTGGCTGTATGTCTGTAACTTTGTCGCTTGTATTCTTAAGATTTATATGTCAGCTTTGGAAGCCATATTGAGATCAGATGCGCCCATGATGCCACATTTGAGCCTGGGAAAGTGGGAGGGGGTAATTTATTGAATTTATTTATTAGTTAGATATAAAGCATTCTTTTCCTAATTCAAGGTCAGGTTGATTTGCACATAAGTGAGAGGAAGTCTTAACTTGGGACAGATGGTGATTGGGCCATGTGGTGTGATAATGGGTACAGTTTTTACTTATTGTAAGGAAGCCCGGAACTTTCAGATATGGGATTCCACAGTTGTGCTAGTTACTATCCAAATAAAAAGGACTTTATGAAGAAGTCTGTCTCAGAGTTATTGGGTAGAATGAAGGGTTACAGGAATGCTGACATTATATTGACTGTTTTGTTTTGGTATTGGTTGCTTATTTGTACCCTATGACTATTATTAAGTGCTGTACCTGATGATTCTTGACTCTTGACGAATGTATCTTTTCTTTTATGTATTTGCACCAAGACAAATTCCTTGTGTGTCCAATCACTCTTGGCCAATAAATAATAAAGAGTGAACAGTGTAGTTCCAGGTCTTTCAATATTTTAAAACAAATACGACCTTAATTTCATATTCCTATTATTAACTTTCTTATCTGATTTAATATTATTACATATTACCAATTTTATCATTCAATATTCTCAAAGGTTACTTTATATCAATCTCTATATTCTTAATATCATTTTAATACATATTCTCATAGTAATCATATTTGTAAAATTTATTAAATTATACCATTCAAAATTCATAAATATATTAATTTACATTCATAAATTCATCTTAATTTATATTGTCCAGTATTTATCTCCTTTTTAATGTTAATTATGCCACTATTATATTTTTCAAACAAAAACCCTCTCTAATCTCGTTACATTAGACAAATCATAATTTCCATTTCATTTTCATTTTACAAATTATATATTCTAATAACAATATAATCATTTTTATCTATTAGCGGAAATTGTGAGTCGTTCGGAGAACTGGCAAATACCACCTCTGACTGGAGATTTGCAGAATCCTTCCCCTGCCACACCCACCAAGCCATGCCCACAGAACCAGTAGTAAAAAAAATTGAATCCCACCACTGCACACCTGCCTTGCCTTGCAGCCACAGCAGCATCAGCTGTCAACTCATAAAACATTCCTATGCCTGTTTTAGTAGTTGCCATAAAAAAGGGGCTGAGGAAGAAATCTGGAAGATCAGTGCAGCAGTTTGGAAGTGAAAGTACACTCCAACTCTTATCTTTAAAAGATTGTAACTAAAATACCAGGACTTTTGCCCACTAATATATTTAATTGGTGGATGTGAATGATGACACCCAGCCTATGAACATGCTCAATTGGAGAATCTGGTTTATGAGACACCCAGGGGAAGGGGAGGAAACAGGGTCACAGGTGATTGTAAATTATATGTGCCAGAGTTGGCTTCATATAAGGCAGTGCCAGTATGTTACCTCTAATAAATCCTTTGAAGTTGGTTGAAGTTTATCTCAAGAATCATAATTTAATTAGGGCGATTGCTGGAATCCTGACACCAACCTTTTAAAGCAGAACCCTATGTGGCTGCCAGACCACTTCTTCTGCTTGCTTGCAGCTGCAACAGAGCAGAAGACCGAGCAATGCTGCACCTGTGAGGTGAGGTGAGTGGAGCTGCCCGATGTTCTCTGCACTGGCTTACCTCAGGGTTCCCATAGCCAGATCATCCACACCCAAACATCTGCCTCACTTCATGGCCCTGGCACCAGCACAAATATTTCCCAAATCTTTTAGCCTCCCTGTTTCTCACTCTTTGACAGCAGACAGTAACAAATTCATTTATTTAAAAGCCATGAGTACATCACAAATTGAGAACCAGTTGGGTGTAGCGGTTAAGGTGTGATGACCTGGGGCATGGCACAAAGGCAACACAGTCAGATAATCAGTAGGAGTCCCCAAAGTTTGTCCCCAATGACCAGGTTACCTTCTTGGGCTGGAGAAAAACTCTCCCAGGAACAGCCTTTGGCTGCAGAGAATCAAGTCCAAAATGTGGTCAACAAAAACTGTAACTATAAGTCCAATCAGGGCAAAATGAGGTAATTTAGCTTGGCAGGGCAGGAGCAAGAATTCCAGATGTGAACATATGGCAAAAACTCAACATGTTTGGGAAAATGCCAGGAACACAGATAACCAAAGTCAACACAAGATAAACTCACATTTGCTCCCAGCAGCTGCCGCACTCAGTATGCATTTCTTTTAAACTCTATTCCCAGGTGTGCCTAATGTAGGGAATCAGGGCCCTTTCCTCCCCATAAGCCACACAACCCAAGTTGCTCTTGTCCTGTATAAAATGGTTTACTCCAAATCCTCGAATGTGATTGGCCAGAAAAGCCGGCATAGGGATTGGTTAAAGACTTTTACAGTAAAGACTTTTACTGTTGGAACCCGGTCTACCTCACGTTTTTCCGGACGGAACACTGGTGACGAAGATGGGATCGTCCTAAAACGTGAGACTGTGCATGTGGCAAATTGAAATCCAGGCTTGAAGCGATGGCCGGAAATAATGCACCGCCCGCACCCTTCAATCCCAATGAAGAGGATTGGGAGTCCTACGTAGACTGTTTCCAAATGCACTTAGAAAGTAACGAGATGGAAGAGATCTCAGACCAGCGTAAGAGGGCTGACTTCTTAACGCATTGCGGACCAACTGTGTTCAAGATGGCCAAGGCATTGCCGAAGCCCAGAGACGTAAAACAAATGACCTGGCCCGAACTCCAGCGAATGTTAAAGGCTTACTACGCACCAGTGGTGTCAAATCTCATCAAAAGGCACAAATTCTACTGAAGGGACCAAAAAGAAGGCGAGACCATCGCTGATTTTGTGGAAGCCCTCTGACAACTGGGGGGAGCGTGCGAGTTTCTGAACTTAGATGAAGCCATGCAAGATCGAGTGGTACTAGGCTTAATAGACTCTAATTTACAAAGTAAATTGCTAAATAAACCCAACATAACCATGGCTGAAGCAATCACAGAAGCCACAGCTGCAGAAGCCGCGAAAAAGTCAGCGGCCACCATGAAACAAATGAATGCGAATAATGACGAAACGAGCCTAGCCAGAGGAAAGAAGCAATTTCCTGCCACTACACACCACGAAGATTTTGATGAGACATCAGAATCCAAAGAGGATGATGATGAGGTCCACCGCCTGTACGCCAACAAAAAAAAGCGTTAAAAAAGAAACTGGCGGGAATGTGCCGGTTGCGGAGGAAACCACTCTCGAGCCGATTGCAGATTCCTTAATGCCATCTGCCGAGTTTGCAATAAAAGGAGACACATCAAGAAAGTCTGTAGGAATCAAAAAAATAACAGCCCTAACAGACGCAGTAACTCTCCCCCACAAGCTGAATCGAAATAAGCCGAGAGAAAGTGGGAGCGCAACAAACCAGGAACTGAGAAAAGACCCATCAAACTGTCACTATAGGAAGTGCTCAGACGGAAAGTGGGAAAAAAGTTAAAATCATCGTAAAAATTGAAGGGAGCCCCTGTGAGATGGAAATCGATTCAGGGTCCTTCCTGTCAATGGTGTCGTGGGACACAATCAGACAACTGGTCCCAAATATCAAACTAAAAGAACTCCAGAAACAAAAATTAACTCTGAAGGACTACCAAAGGAATTGAATCCCTGTGGTAGGTCTAGGACATTTCCGAGTCGCCTACAAACAGCACGTCAAAGTCCTGCCTCTAACAATAGTCGACCGAGACCGACCCAGCCTCCTGGGCATTGAATGGTTCGCACCATTGGGCATCGGAATGACCGGAGTGGACCAAGTAGCCGCAACCGACTGGGAAGAAAACCTGATCCACGAGTTCCAGGACGTTTTCGATGGCACCCTAGGCAGGTATCGTGGGACCCCAATTTCCTTTAGCTTAGACCCCCAGGTGGCCCCTAAAAGATTAAAGGCCAGACGAGTTCCCTTTGCATTAAAAGCAAAAATAGAGGAACAATTGAATAAATTAATTGACCAAGGGGTTTTGGAACCTGTTGACCATGCTAGATGGTATGCATCTGTGGAGACTACAAGGCTACCCTGAACCATGGAACAAAGCGCATACCTGGTGCCAGTCGTACAACATTGTTGTACACTCACTCGGGGGAGGAAAATTTTTTGCAAAACTAGATCTAGCGCAAACTTACCAAGAGCTTCCAGTAGACCCCTTAACGGCCGAGGCACAGACAATAGTGACTCACAAAGGGGCATTCAAGTGTAACAGACTTCAGTTTGGAGTGAGTGTGGCCCCAGGCGTTTTCCAAAGCCTCATGGAACGCCTCTTAAATGGAATAAAAGGAGTCGTACCATATTTTGACGATGTCCTGATTTCGGCTAAAGATACGACCCAACTAGAAAAAAGACTAAGAGATGTACTAACAAAATTTAGAGAATCCGGTCTGAAAGTTAAAAAAGAAAAATGCTGCTTAATGACTGATTGCGTCGAATTTCTGGGCTACTTAATTGACAGAGAGGGTATACACCCTACTGAAAAAAAAAGTCAAAGCCATTAAAGACGCACCACAACCAAAAAACAAAACGGAATTGCAGGCATGTTTGGGTCTAATAAATTTCTATAACGTATTCCTCCCCCACAAAGCAACAATAGTGGAACCATTACACTGTTTGCTGGATAAGAAAACTAATTGGACTTGGGGTCATAGAGAACAAAAGGCATTCCAGAAAATAAAAAAATTATTAACATCAAACACCGTTCTTATCCAGTTTAGTAACACACTTCCATTGACAGTCACCTGCGACGCCTCACCGTTTGGAGTCGGTGCCATCCTGAGCCACCAATTGCCAGATGGGAGAGAGGCACCCGTTGCTTTTTACTCAAAGACTCTGTCTAAAACAGAACGTAACTATAGTCAACTAGACAGAGAAGCCCTGGCAATCGTCGCCAGAGTGAAACGTTTTCACGAATACCTTTATGGAAGAACATTTTTGATTGTAACGGACCATAAACTGTTACTAGGAATTCTGGCGGGAAACAAGCCTACACTGAACATTTTATCCCCGCGGATGACTAGATGGTCAGAATTCCTAGCAGCATACTCTTCCACATTGACATATCGATCCGGGAAGCAAATCTCCCATGCAGACGCATTAAGCAGAGCACCGCTGCCGACTGCGGAGGAAGACCCGGTGCCAACAATGACCACCCTGCAAATAGAAACATGCCCCGAACTACCAATATCTGCAAACGATGTCGCCAGAGCCACCGCAAAGGACCCAGTGACTGCCCACATATTAAACTGGATAGATAAAGGCTGGCCGGAAAACCAAAAAACTGAAAACTTTAAACCTTTCTGGACCAGGCAAACCGAACTTTCAATTCAAAAAGGCTGTTTATTGTGGGGTGATCGGGTAGTAATCCCTCCTAAACTACAGACTGGAGTGTTGGGTATGCTTCACGAGGACCACCCTGGTATTGTAAAAATGAAAAGCCTAGCTAGAAGCTATGTCTGGTGGCTGGAAGTTGCAGTAATGTCATCTACGACAACTGAGGCAGTCATTAAACAACTTAACAAACTCTTCGCAACCCATGGATTGCTGGACGTCCTAGTGTCCAACAATGGGCCACAATTAACCGCCATACAATTTGAACAATACCTAGCCTCCCTAGGTATACACCATGCACTGACCGCGCCAGCCCATCTGGCAGCAAATGGTAGGGCGGAGAGAATGGTCAGGTTTACTAAAGAGGGTTTAGAAAAAATGGACCTTGGGGATGTCCAGGATAAAATTAACCATCTACTCACCCTCCAACATATCACACCCAGCACTGTAACCAACAAAAGCCCAGCGGAATTATTAATGGGGAGAAAACTTAGGTCACAATTAGACAGATTGCACCCAAATTACACTTTGGAAAGATCCCCCGACTCCTCCAGCCATTTCCGAACATTTGAAATCGGTGACCTAGTCTATACAAAAAAATTCACCGGGGACCCCCTATGGCTTCCAGCCACAATCACACAAACCACAGGCCCCCGGTCCTACTGCCTAACCTTAGACGATGGCAGGGAATGGAAGCGGCACATTGACCAGCTTCGTTCCCGAAACATTGAAAGAAATACAAACGCACAACAACAAAAAATAAAAATCGACGAAAACAAAACCAAAGAAGGGGGGGAAATACAAGAAAATAATAAAGAACTTTTTAAAATAAACCCAGAACATCTAACCAATCAAAAAGAGCAAAAAGGAAACTTACGATTAGATGAGACTTGCAAAGAAAATCCAGACGAAGGGGCCAGCCAAGCCAGCTCGACCTGCCCGGAGAAGCCAGGAGGGAGCGGCAAAACCACCAGCCTGAGAAACTCAAGCGGTAGCAAAATGGCCGACTCACCCTTCCAGGCGGTTCCATGGAAAAGAGCAACCCCATCCGAGCCGGTTGAAGTCTCCAGCGAAAATGAACTGCGCAAGTCCAGTAGAATCAGAAGAAGCCCCACCTACCTGCGCGACTACATCACCACGTAGTCTAAACTAGGGGGGGAGGGGTGTTCTGTATAAAATGGTTTACTCCAAATCCTCGAATGTGATTGGCCAGAAAAACCGGCATAGGGATTGGTTCACTAGGAACCAATCCAAAAGAGCCGCCAAAGGCAGCAAAACCAAGTAACTATCATTGGCTACAAGCCAGCAGGCAAGCCATATATAAAGGCTGCTGCGGCTAGAGCCAAACTGTTCCGTTTCACAATAATTGTTAAAAATAAAGACTTTTACTGTTGGAACCTGGTCTACCTCATGTTTTTCCGGACGGAACAGCTCTCTTCTCCATTCCTCCCTGTGTACCCTAGGATAAAGAGGGGATGGGCCTGGGCCTTCCTCTGAACTCCCTCTCCCTTGTTCTATCTCTCACCCTGCTCTGCCCAGCCATATTTTGCCCTTCCTCAGCCTCCTCCACAGCCAACGGAGCCACACTCTCACTCCCTGTCAGCTGTTTGGCTTCCTCCTCAGATTCAGACTCCGACAGGGGCATGGCAGAAGTCATGGGCAAACAGAAGAAGTGGGCCAGCAGCCATGGGGGCTCCTGTTGCACATGGTTGCTGGTCCTGCTGCCATGAGGCAGGTATTGGGACATGGATGGGCTGGTTGGAGGGGTCCTGAGGTAAGCCAGTGCAGGGGCTGTGGGGCAGCTTCAGCAGCCAGCTTAGCCTCATGGCTGTGGCACTATGAGTAACCGGACAAAATGGGCAAGCAGCCGGCTTTGCAGGCTCTTAATAGGGCTTATTTGGGAGGTAGGGCTTATATTAGGTGCACACATAAAAATATTCTAGGGCTTATTTTCAAGATAGGGCTTATTTTCAGGGAAACTTTATTCAACTCAATCTCCCTTTCTGGAGAATAATCCAAAACAAGAATCAGAGAATTGCAATAGTGGTGAATATCTGTAGTTTGGGTGTAGGATGAGGGTGAAAATTTTGAGGGAGGATGAGGGTGAAAATTTTGAGGGGGTCTACTTCCTTCATCATCAAAGTATCTCATTCTCTGTCCCTTTCTTCCATTGTGACTTCAGGGAAATATAGGGTGGGGTGGGAATGCCAATTCTTGCTATGTTCCATGAGAAAATAAATGTCTGCTTTTGATTTTTAACATCCATCGCTGCTAATCTGTTATTCACTCAAGATTTGACAAGCCAATAAACCAACGAAAAACTGACAGGCCCAGTCAATTTTTTAAAGTCTGCAGTGAGGAAATAGATCCTCAAAACCAAAGATCACATTTCTTTGTCAAAGTCATGGTCCCCATACCTGCCTTAATTAAATGTTATTGTTTATTATTTTAAATTAATTAAAGGTGATTCACTGAGGAACACTCCGGCCTGGCTTCTTTCTTTGAATAACAAATCAGGAAAGCAGCAGAATGAGAAGTTGGTGATGCACAAAAAGTGACTGGGAGAAGACACTAAGTTGTTGGAAATAAATGTTTGTTAAAGCGACAAGGAGGAAAAGTGTTCGCATTCCAGTTTTGTTCTGAAATTGTTTTCTTAAAGACTTTCAAGGCAAGGACTGATCTCAGGATTTACCCCAAAATGGAGATTAAAAACTAATTGAAAGTGTAGGAAGTTAGCACCTACCCCTCTCCTAGAAAATTTAAATATCCTAGGAAATATTAAAAAAGCAGAATATTTCCCCTAAAAAGAGTAGGAACTCAAGAGCAGAAACACCTCAGAAGCAGAAGTTCACCCCCACCTTTGTTAATGGGTGGGCCATAAAGGCCTGGGACAGAATACTTTACATAACAAAGATCTCCAGGTAAAGCTATAGCAATTGCTCAAAAGCCCTTCCATTACATCATCAACCAGCAAGGCTCAACCAAGCCTGGGACTCAGGACAGCCTACAGAGTTGCCCCTGCATGCCCCCATGGGAGTCTGACAACCAATCAAAATACAAGCTCCAACTCAAATCCCAACAAAGGTTATAAAACCCAGGCACTCTCAGCATATCAGCCCTTCTTGATCTTCTCTCTTCACCTTGGAGCATGTGATCGTCCCTTTCACTTTGGTGCTCCAAGCCATATGGTCCTGTCCACCATTAAACCATCTTCCCAAACAGCCTCCATGTTTCCAGTGTCTTTTTCCCCACTTGGAACTGAACCCAGAAGGATAATACTTCCAACAAAAGCAATAATAGGACAAGTGAACTATGTCTGAGTGGTAGGGAAGGTTTTTCAGGGCTCTTTGTGAAGTACCTAGGATCTGAATATGTTTTGGATTATTCAATATATGTTCAGAGTTTTGCAGCGATAATTCAGCACCAGAAAAATAAACACAGATGGCTGATGCTTCACTTAACATCTTTATAAACATAATAAGTAGATTTTACAAACCGGTTGTAGATTTTTCCAACATGGAGCAAACTCAAACAGAAACATATTGGAAGTAACTTCAGCAGCAAGCATTATACACTGAGAGGAGAGAAGCAGTTTCATTTTCAATTAGACAGACTCAGAGCTCAACATAGCTTCAGAGCTGCAGAGTTGCAGAGCTTAATACACAGCCACACTTAGGCTACTTTTAGTTTCAGTTTCCAGCCTAGGCTAATTCTAGTTTCAGTTTCCAAAACAGTCCTCATTGGCTGACTTAGTTGCTATGCCTATTTATTGGCTGACCCTTGTTACCAAGGTCTATTCCAGTTCATGAATATACTCTGGCAATATATCTTGGCATTTTGTGGTACAGGATTATTTGCATATGGACAGAGATGTTCTTTGAGTGATGCGGTGGCCTAGAGGTGGAACTGTCACCTCACAATCAGGAGGCTGTGAGTTCGACCCTCGGTAGAGGCAGATATTTCTCTTTCTGGGTGCAAAGTGGCTATATCTGCTGAACAAAACTCCGCATTGGCAACAGGAAAGACATCCGGCCAGTAAAGACTAAGCTCCACTCAGTTGCCCACCCCTCAAGGGATTATAGAGCCGTAGGAAGAAGAAGAAGAAAGAGATATTCTTCCTTTATCTTGCTGTTAAACAAATAAAAAAGTGAATGGAGGATATTCATACTGAGAGCTCCTGGAAAAGACTTTAGGGACCTACTGATAATCCTCAATTTATGACCACAATTAATTCCCAAAACTTCTCTTGTTAAGGAAGATGATTGTTAAGGGTGTTTTGCCCCCCTTTTACAACCTTTCCTGCCACTGTTGTTAAATGAATAACTGCAGCTGCTAAGTCAGCAGCATGGTTGTTAAGTGAATCTGATTTTTCTCATTGACTTTGCTTTTTGGAAGGTTGCTAAAGGGGATCACATGACCCCGGGACACTGCAACCACCATAAGTACATGCCAGTTGTCAAGCATCTGAATTTTGATCACGTGACCACCATCATAAATGTGAAAAACAGTCATAGGTCATGTTTTTGAATGCCGTTGTAAGATTGAACAGTCACTAAACAAACTGCTGCAAGTCAAGGATTATCTGTAATGTATATCATGCTGATAGCATGGATAAATGGCGCCACACTGCAGCCATCTCTAGATAAGTAACCTAAGAGCCAGGCTAGAATTGGTTGCCCAGTTTCAGTGATAATATTTATCACACAATATGTTTATTACACAGCACCAGAGGTGATATTCAGCAGGTTCTGACCGGTTCTGGAGAACCGGTAGTGGAAATTTTGAATAGTTTGGAGAACCGGCCAATCCCACCTCTGACTGGCCCCACCAACCCCATCTATTCTCTGCCTCCCACTGAGTTCCAGATGATTGGCTGGGTCTTCTTTGGTTGTCCTGCACAGAAGAACAGAGCTGGAAAGCAGGTTAGTGGGGAGGGAATGAGGATTTTGCAGTATCCTTCCCCTGCCATGCCCACCAAGCCACACCCACAGAACCAGTAGTAAAAGAAATTGAATCCCACCACCGAACAGCACGTTGATTATAAACTGGAGGAGAAGTTTAGGACTGTGGATCTAAAAAGGAAAATATCACTGATCTTATCAGGAAATGAATCTGGTTACAACTTGCTTATTTTCAAGGCTAAGGACAGATTGCCCCCTTCTGGGAACAAAAAAATCCAGTTTTTTAAAAAATTCATCCGTTCTTGTTAGCAGCAACATATTCAAAACCAGCAAAAATCATTTTAAAAGTTTGTCAGTATTTTGACTTCTCTCAAACTTTTCATTCAGATAAGGAGCATAAAAAAGCAAGATATAAAAAAGCATGTTAAAAGGTTCCCCCAAATTAGGACAGAGATTATCAAATATACAGTATACTAGCTCTATGCCCGTGCTTCACTACGAAACTATGTGATTGGGCTTAGTTTGGGGGGAGGAACATAAAGGGGAAAAAATTCTGCCTCTGCATCCATCGGTATTCATCTGGCTAGTGTCCTGTCAGTGTGTGAGATAGTTGAGAGCTGTTTGGAAACTGAAACAGTATTTGCTGTGTGAACAAGGAGACAGCAAGGAGCCTGGATGTGGCTTAGCTCAGCTGTTCTGTCTAAAGCTGCTTGGTGCTGTGAAACTAAAACCGAAACTCCTCTCCTCTGCTTGTGTTTTGCATTTGGAAGAGATTTCTTTTCAGGTGGGGAGGGGGAGTAGAACTCCTTATCAGCAGAGCATGTTAATAATAATATAAGAAATACTAACACTCTGATGGCCATTTGGAAAAATCCTTTCTTAGTGAGCACCTAGAAGCCAAGAGGAACATAAGTGCAAAATTTCAAGTTTGTAAGCTTTACGGTTCTGGAGATTTTGTGATGATGCGTGAGTGGTCTTTCGCTTTTATATACAGTATATAGATTACTGCTCAGACAACTTCAAGATTTAAAAAAAAGTCAAAACTGTTTTTAATAGAGAGTCTTCGGCTTATAACCATCCATTTAGTGACTGTTCAAAGTTACCAAGGCACTGAAAAGAAATGAAATGACTGTTTTTCACACTTATGACTGTCGTAGCATCCACATGATCAAAATTCAGATGCTTGGCAACTGACTCATATTTATGACAGCTGCAGTGTCTTAGGGTCATTATGTTTTTCCAAGCTTCCCCAAGCCTTCAGAAACTTTGTGGGTTTTTTGTCAAGTTTTTTATTTTATGTTGCTTATACAGATCAATGTGTGAGCAGGTTGATACGTTGGTATCATACATTTTAGTATTAATATACATAATATTATTATTCATAGTTATTACATTTCATTTTCATTGTTTCATATTGTTTAAACATATCTAATACTATCGCCATTCAATTTCTAAACCTGCCTCTTATTCATACAAATACTTGTGATATTAAAATATGTATATTGTTGTTCCCCTCTTATTTCTATTTCTATTCTAACTTTTATTCATATCACTGTAGTATTCAAAGACATTTCTTTTCTGTCTTCCATCTTTCACCTGCTTTATTAGTCATATTTCCCTTATTTAACTCTTCTCAACTGTATATTAAAGTTTCATCCTTCATTCTTTCACTGTTCAGTGTTTCAATGTACAATTCTAATACCAATCACAATATCATTTAAAGATATAGATCTATTCATATTCCTTCTATTCATCCAGTCCATGTAGTTCTATTAATATACATGCTTGCATTAAAGTATATTCTTTCATTATCTAATTACACATTGCTTAATTTTATTATTAATATTTATGTTATTATTACTTTTATTATTTTACTACTAGTCATTATATTATTTCAACATGTTAATAATACCATCATTCATTCTCTAATTTTCAGAAACTTTGAAATCTGATTTTTCTTTCTTTCTTTCTTTCTTTCCAGAAGAGGGCAATGTGATTATAGGTGTTGCTATCTCTACAGTAATTAAATTCTGATAAATGATTGGGCAGATGGAAGAAACTGCTATGTCTCTCATCAGCTGAACTGAGACATGATGATTCAATTAGTTCTTTGCAGCCCAACTTCCTTCCTCTTTAATTGTCAGAAAAGTTAGGAGGATAACCATCTGGCCCAGGGGTGGGATTCAGATTTTGTAATAACCAGTTCTGTGGGCATGGCTAGGTAGATGTGGCTAGGTGGATGTGGCCATGTAACTGGGTGGGTGTAGCTTTCTTTGAAGCACAACCCCCACACACATTTTTTTGCCTTCCTGGGCCGCAGGGAAGCCTCCTGGGTGAAGCAGTAAGTAAGTGAGGAAAATCGCAGTACAGCTAATCATAGGAACAGCTGATCGTTGGGAGGAAAAAAAGAAAGAAATACCTTAAGGAGTGACCGGGCGGGGAAGAATGTAGTCAGTGATGTTGGGCATGTGCGCAATGTTGTGCTTGCATGATAAGAACTGATTGAGTGGGGAGGGAAGAGCGGGTGGAGAGGGGCAGTGCCAGCCAGGAGCACAATTTGCTGGTTCTCCAAACTGTGCAGAATCATAACAACCAGTTCTATAGAACCAGCCCAAACCGGTAGAATCCCCTCCCTGATCTGACCATATATCTCTTCCTTCCAGAGTCCATTTTTTAATGGTTTCCAGAATGCCCCAATATCTCATTGCTAAAATTTGGTGGACAAAAAAAAAATCAGATTTCAGAGGTGCAGTGCCCTACATGCGTGTGTGAAAATACAGGTAGTTCTTAACTTATTTGTTTAGTGACCAAGGGCACCGAAA
The DNA here is from genome assembly GCA_015471245.1 of Laticauda colubrina. Lineage (NCBI taxonomy): Eukaryota > Metazoa > Chordata > Lepidosauria > Squamata > Elapidae > Laticauda > Laticauda colubrina. Next base: position 3,229,241 of record BLBF01000010.1, read on the forward strand.
AAAGTGACTTAGGATCGCTTTGCACACTCACATTGCAGCCTCCCCGTGGTCAAGTGATCAAACTTTGGACACTTGGCAATGGACTCACATTTATGATGGTTGCAGCATCCCAGGGTCATGTGATCCCCTTTTGTGACCTTCTGACAAGCAAAGTCAATGGGAAAGCTAGATTCATTTAACAACCATGTCACCAACAACTGCAGTGATTCACTTAACAGTTATGGCAAGAAAGGTTGTAAAATGGGGCAAAGTTCTCTTAACAACTGTCTCATTTAGCAATGGAAACTTTGGGCTCAATTGTGGTCATAAATCAAGGACTGCCTGTACAGTAAAATAGATAAACTACATCTGTGCTAGGCTTTATATATCTTCCACACATTTAATCTTTCTTTCTTTCTATCTATCTATCTATCTATCTATCTATCTATCTATCTATCTATCTA
>BLBF01000010.1:3229693-3274524 GCA_015471245.1 Laticauda colubrina
TCTATCTATCTATCTATCTATCTATCTATCTATCTATCTATCTATCTCTATCTATATATATCTATCATCTATCTTTTTATATCATCTATCTATCATCTCATTTATCCTCTCTCTCTTTCTCACTCACACACACACATCTCCCTCTCTGTCTGTCTGTCTATCTATCTATCTATCTATCTATCTATCTATCTATCATATATCTATCATATATCTATCATCTATCTATTTATATCTGTCTATCTAATCTATCATATATCCTCTCTCACACACACATTTATATCTATCATTTATCTATCTATCATCTATCATTTATCCTCTCTCTCTCACACACACACTCCCTCTCTCAATCACACACACACACACACACACATCTCTTTATCTATCTGTCTATCTGTCTGTCTGTCTGTCTATCTATCTATCTATCTATCTATCTATCTATCTATCTATCTATCTATCTATCTATCTATCTATCTCTATCTATCTATCTATCTATCTATCTATCTATCTATCTATCTATCTATCTATCTATCTCTATCTTTAAGTATGCTAGTGAAAAGTAGGACTAGGGATGACATGATAGCAGTGTTCAATATTTGAGGGGCTGCCAGGGGGGTCAATATATTCTCCAAAGCACCAGAAGGCAAGATAAGAAACAATGGATGAAAAATAATCAAAGAGAGAAGCAACCTAGAACTAAGGAGAAACTTCCTGAGAATTACAACAATCAACCAGTGGGACAGCTTGACTTCAGAAGTTGTGGGTGCTCCATCACTGGAAGTTTTAAGAACAGATTGGACGGCAACTTGTCTGAAATGGTATAGGGTCTCCTGCTTGAGCAGAGGGTTGGACTAGAACACCTCCAAGGTCCCTTCCAACTCTGTTCTTCTGTTAATCCCTCACTCTCTCCCAAATAAAATCAAAATACTCAAAAGGCTACCTATCCCTCCTCTTCTATTCTCACCAAGTCATGCTTGTATCATCTGAGGCCTCCAGCCCATTTTTGGAAAGAAAAAATAATATATGCCACCACAAATACATTTTTCATCTGGTAGAACAGGAAATCAGGCTTTCACCAACTGAAGCAGTCTAAAGGGCCTGTCAAATAGGCCGACAGATGCAAAAAATATGTAAAAAGGACAAAGCGGACGAGAAAATTTTCCATCCATTGTTATCCGCTCTCAAAAGTGCCCCAAATTTGCATAAACAGAGCGGACAACAACGGAAAGGAACAGATGGGGGGAGGACGTAGCAAGGATGTTAAGTGGATGCTCAACGGAAGCCTAGCGGATGGAAGTGGATGGAAGCGGATGGCACATCCGCAGGGGTTCCAGGGGAGCACAGCGAAATGGACGCGCAGCATAAGGAGCGGATGCAGAGCGGATGCAGAGCGGATGTCTAGTGGATGCCTAGCGGATGCCTAGTGGATGCAAAGCGTTCACTGTGCAGGGAGGATGCATTGCGTCAGCCCCGCGGATATAAAAGGATGCAGCTCGCAAGCAGGTCACCATTCAGAGGAAAGACCTGCTGCCAGACACATCTCCAGCCAACAACCATGGGGAAGAAGAGGAAGCCTGTGCCATCTGCTGCCAGCCCTGGCAAGAAGGACAGGGCCACCATCCCACCCCCTGGCCCTGACTCTGCTTCTGATGGGGCTTCTGCTGCTCAGGCTGACTCTGCTGGTGCTGGGGCTTCTGCTGGTGCTGCTCCTGGTGCTGGGGCTTCTGCTGTTGCTTACTCTGCTGGCGCTGCTCCTGGTGCTGGGGCTTCTGCTGTTGCTTACTCTGCTGGCGCTGCTCCTGGTGCTGGGGCTTCTGCTGGGGCTTACTCTGCTGGCGCTGCTCCTAGTGCTGGTGCTTCTGCTGGTGCTAACTCTGCTGGCGCTGTTCCTGGTGCTGGTGCTTCTGCTGGTGCTTACTCTGCTGGTGCTTCTCCTGGTCCTGCTGGTGCTGCTGGTGCTGCTGGTGCTGCTGGTGCTTACTCTGCTGCTGCTGATCCTGGTCCTGCTGGTGCTGCTGGTGCTGCTGGTGCTGTTGATGCTGCTGGTGCTGCTTTTGCTGCTGCTGTTGTTGTTGTTGCTGCTGCTGCTGCTGCTGCTGCTGGTGTGGTGGAGCAGCCCCTAGAACCTCGAAGCCCCTCTGATGAGGGCCCAGAAGTCCCTGCCAGAGGGAGGAAGAGGCATACATGAGATAGGGAGAGGAGGCAATACTCAACCAAAGAGGAACAGGAGGATGAGGTGCTCAAATGGCTGAGGGAGAACGAGTACCTATGGCGGAAGGGACACAGGCTCTATCGAGACACTAAGAGGAAGCAGGTGGCTTGGAGAGAGAAGGCGGAGAGCCTGGGCTACACTTCGGAGGTCCTCCTCAGGTGGTGGAAGCACATGCACACCTGGTACGGGAGCTGCACCTCAAGAAGTCTGGCCAGGCTGCAGTCAAGTTCATCGACTGGGAAACCTACGTGATGGCCAAGTGCAGCTTCTTGGAGGGTGAGATCCGCCACCGAGGAGCAGCCCCTCTGTCTACCCTCTCTCTCAGGCAGCCCACAGAGAGCCAGTCCTCTTCTGGCCAAGAGTCAGCTCCTGTGTCCAGGCAGGTATCTGTGGAGCGTTCCACGACGAAGACCCCCCCAACAGCTGCATTCCCCGTGGCGGAGCGCGTGGAGGACCCCCTGATGCAGTGGGAGCAAGGAGAGGGTGCTGACACCAGAGACCAACCCACCCCCACCCCCAGCTCCAGCTCCACAGAAAGCAGGCAGAGAGCCAGACCAGAGAGGCAGAGCCACACTGTTCTGCTGGAGATCAGGGACACCATCAAAAGCAGCGTAGATCTCCTCTCTCAGCTGGTACACACCGACATACCATCCTCAAACTGCAAGCCCTTCCTCATCTACGTCAACCAGACCCTCATGGACATGTCCGAATCACACTACCAGGTGATCAAGCAGAGGATCACAGGTCTTCTTCACAACCCTCCAGGCCCAGCTGAACCTGCTCCGACCCAGTCTAGGTCTGCTCTTCCACCCCAGGTGATGTCACAGCCCTTCCAAGCCTTTCCACAGGCCCTCATCTTCCAAGGCTATGGCTACCAGGAGTTCCAGCAGCACAGGCAGCCCTTCCCAGTCCAGGCACAGGTTCATCGTATGCCACCGTTGCCACCGATGCCACTGATGCCACCCACGCCACAGATGCCACCCATGCCACAGATGCCACCCATGCCACAGATGCCACCCACGCCTCACCTTGCTCAGCTGCAGACCAGACAGCCCCAATACACTGCTCCTTCCTCCACTCCACAGCCAAGCCTGGCCTTAGAACATCTGTCATCGGTCTTGGGACTGACACCCCATGTCATGGAGGAAGGGGCTCTCAACATCACGGGACTGAGCCAGCTCTCTGAGAGCTTCCTCCACACACCATCCCCTGTTGTCCTCTTGGGGCCAGGCACCCCAATGGTGCCTCAGACCAGCACTCCAGCAGCAGCCACCTCCATAGCACCTGGACCCTTCACCCCTGAGACTATGGGCATGCCTCAGAGTGACTGAGAAGAGTGCCAGAGACTGGGTTGCTACCTGTTGACTTTATCTTTGCTTGGGACACTTTAGTTGGGTCATTTTGCTTTTACAGTTTGTTATTAATAAAGTTTATCCTTGCTTCACACACTTGGTTCAATTCTTTTACTAAACAAAGTCTTGGTGGAAACTTTTAGAAATGGTTTAAGCCTTTGCATGCTTGTGGGATGGGTAAGGATAGCAGTGGGATGGGCAGGGATACCTTTGGGATGGGTAATAGCTGTGGGATGGGTAAGGATAGCAGTGGAATGGGCAGGGATACCTGTGGAATGGGTAATAGCTGTGGGATAGATAAACCTCCAGTGCAAGCATAGTGGGACTGTATGGTCCATCCTCCCAGGTGCCACACCTATGGCCCTTCATTATCAATAACAATGTAATCATTCATCAACACATTTCAACATAAACACAACTCTTTATTAAATGCCCTGTTCATTGTAGGGCCACTCAACATACATGGCACAATCTCATCAGTGTGATGAGACAGGCTGAAGGAAGCATCCATTAAGCATCTACCATCCTGTCTTGCCACTCCACTGCTCCAGCTGAGGAGTTGCACCAGTGTTTCAGGAGGTTGCGCTGCTTCTTCCCTTCACGTGAAGCTCTGTTGGGGCCTTACACATCCACAGTGTCTATCAGGTTTTGCCCTAGCCTCCATTCACCAGGCTCCATGTCCCCATTCTCTTGTTGACAGTCCACAAGTCTGTTCTGCAACACTGGGTAGCGGGTGCGCATGAGATTGTGCAGGATGCAGCAAGCTTCCACGATGCTCCTCACGGTCTCTGGGCTATGCTGCATGGTGGTGAGAAGTACCTGGAACCTGTTGGCCAGGATGCCAAAGGCTTTCTCCACCACCCGCCTTGCCCTGGACAGTCTGTAGTTGAAGATCCTCTCTTCACGGGTGAGGCATCTGGAAGTGTAGGGCTTCATGAGATAGGTTCTGAGGGAGAAGGCGTCATCCCCCATGATGAAGTAGGGCACATCTTGTGTGTCGTTGGGCAGGGGGTCTGGATCTGGGGAGCCCATGATGAGGTTGCATTCCAGCCCCTCCTTGAGGTGACTGGCGTTGTATACCTGGGCATCTGAAGATGACCCATTGCCTGAAGCATCGATGTACATGAACTTGTAGTCAGCATCAACCATGGTGAAGAGGATGATGCTGAAGAAGCCCTTGTAGTTGTGATAAGTGGACCCTGAGATGGCTGGAGCTTTGCAGGCCACGTGCTTCCCATCTATGGCTCCAACGGTGTGGGGGAAGTTCCACTTCTGATACCACTGCTCTGCAACTTTCCTCCAGCCTTCTTCAGTGGAGGGGCACTGGAGGAGCTCCTCCAGGTATTCTTTGATGATGGCCTGCACCACTTCTCTGACCACAATGCTGATGGTGTTGTGTGGCACCCTCCAGGCGTACTGCATGCTCCTGTATGTGGTCCCTGAGGCCAGGTGGCACAGAGTCAGTGCCACCTTCAGCCCAGGGTCCAGGCTGGGCCGGAAGTTGGTGTTTGCCTTGGTCAACCTGGGTCTCAGCCACTCCACAACTTCATCAAACATGGCTGGCGGCATCCTCATGAAGTTCTAGAATGCACGAGAGTCTTCTTTCCTCAGCTCCACCATCAGCTTGTTATACAGTCCGTACTCGGCTCTTCTCGCGATCCATCTTCGGACCCAGACACTTCTTGGCCGCCTCCTTTTCTTCGTGTAGAACAGGTGAAAGAGCCTATAGGTGGCTTTGCACTGTTGTAGAACGATGGCGGCTACCAAAAGGAGTGTGGGACGATCCATGGTGGACATCAATGGATGCTGTGGAAGAGCAAGAGCCAGATGAAGGCTGAAGAGGTCTGCACCGCAGGGCTGCTGGACTGAAAGTGAGATCCAGGTGATTTCTCCCCCTTTTTATAGGAAATATAGGTTTTTCGCGAGGTGTCCTTTTGCATCCTCTAGGCATCCTGCAGACATCCTAAATATCCGAGGTACATCCCCTGTATGAACGTTTTTTCCGTATTAATGCTTTGTATGCGAGCTTCATCCGCTTTCATCCTTTCTACATCCGTGCTACTAACGCTGCGTGTCTGTTCCACATCTGTTTTGCTTCCTCCCTGTGTCCGTTTTCCGCTGGAGCGGATGTGAGTTGCGCGGATGCACAGTGGATGACTAGCAGATATAGCGGACACGTAACAGATGACGACGGACCTATAACGGATGTTCCCCATATGCGAAGTGGATGTCGAATGGACGCATTGGATACTTTATCCACTCAAAAAGTTTTGTGCAGCTCAAAACTTTTTGAGCGGATAAAATGTCAGTAGACAGATGCTGGATGGATAGAGAGTATGAAAAACGGATGCAGTGAGTACAGAATGGATGCATCGCGTAAACCAACGGATGGCAAGTGTTTCTCTCCGTTTTACATCCTCTTTCCATCCTTTTTAAGCCCCTGTCACACAGCACCAACGGATGGAAAGAGGATGTAAAACAGAGAGAAACACTTACCATCCATTGGTTAACGCGATGCATCCGTTCTGTACTCACTGCGTCCATTTTTCATACTCTCTATCTGTCCAGCATCCGTCTACTGACATTTCATCTGCGTTCATATAGGGGACGCATCTCGGATATTTAGGATGTCTGCAGGATGCCTAGAGGATGCAAAAGGACACCTAGCAAAAAACCCATATTTCCTATAAAAAGGGGGAGAAATCACCTGGTTCTCACTTTCAGTCCAGCAGCCCTGCGGTGTAGACCTCTTCAGCCTTCATCTGGCTCTTGCTCTTCCACAGCATCCAGTAATCTCCACTATGGATCGTCCCACACTCCTTTTGGTAGCTGCCATCGTTCTACAACAGTGCGAAGCCATCTATAGGCTCTTTCACCTGTTCTACGTGAAGAAAAGGAGGCGGCCAAGAAGTGTCTCGGTCCGAAGATTGAGTTGATATATTATATGATGGTCATAAGTTTTTGTACAAAAATTTGTATATATAAATTTGCATATAAGTTATTCTGTTTTTACTTCTGTTTTATGGCAATTGGAACGCTGTGGCCTGTATTCAATATAATATATGTAAACAATAATAATATATGTTCTAAAAAAAAGTATCAATTTTGCAAAAGGGTCATTTATTTTTCATAACCATCTGTGCCAAGATGTCAAACTTCTTCAGATGTTATTTAAAACTAATCAGCGGTATAATCCTAAGTAGGAGTTTGGCAGGACAATAAAAGAAAGGAACATTACTCCAATTTGCAGGCAGAGGTCAGAAATAAGAGCAGAGTGATATGGTTACCCATGTGGGCTTACTCAGAATAAATAAGTCTTCAAGACTAGGGATAAAATAGGGCTTCTAATATAACAGGGATGGTAGCCAGTGAAGCAAAAATGTGAAGAGGAAATTCAAGCCTGATAAAGGAAGATCTCTGGGGAGAGAAGAGAGAGAGATAACTCCAAATAGTATAGATTACATCTTGTGAGAAGTTTCGTGTCTGCCTTAATAGTAGCCAGCGCGCCACTCTTGGGACTCAGCTAGGTGACAATAATCTGGTTGAACTTAGTCTGAAGTCTAAAAGCGATGCAGGATCAGGCCTGGTTCACCTGGAGGACAAGAGAATATCCCAAGGCTACAGAGCTGGTCCTTGACTTACAACAGTTTTCTCGAGTGACCGTTCAAAGTTACGGAAGCACTGAAAAAAGTGACTTGTGACTGTTTTATACTGATAACTTTTGTCGGCAACCTTGCTTTCCAGCTCCGTTCTCCTGTGCAGGGCAACCAAAGGAGACCCAGCCGATCAGGTGGGACTCAATGGGAGGCAGAGGATAGGTGGGGGCAGGGCCAGTCCGAACTGGGATTTGCCGGTTCTCCAGACTACTCAAAATTCCCGCTACCGGTTCTCCAGAACTGGTCAGAACCTGCTGAGTACCATCTCTGATTCAACCAAACTTTGCACATAGATAACCTACAAAGCTAGCTATGACAGGATACTCTTCCTGTGCCCCAAGAAGTTCAAAGCCCAAAGAGGGCATAAAAACCAAGGATTCTCAGCACCTCTTCCCTTTTTGTCTTCACCCAAAAGCTCCAAGGCAAGTGATCCTTTCCACCATCAAACCATCTTTCCAAACAGTCTCCATGTTTCCAATGTCCTTCTTCCCCACTTGGAACTGAACCCAGATGGACCTTTCTTCCAACATCACATTGCAGCATGTCCATGGGCACAGATGCTTGCCAACCTACTCAAATGTATGACGGTTGCAGTGTCCTGGGGCCACAGGACTTTACAATAAGCAAAGCCAAAGAGGAAGCCGGATTCCCTTAACAAACCATGTTATGAACTTAATAATTGCAGCGATTCTCTTAACAATGGAGGCAAGGAAGGTCGCAGAGTGGGGCAAAACTCACCTAACAATTGTCTTGCTTAACAACAGAATTTTTGGGCTCAATTGTGGTTGCAAGGTGAGGATTGCCTGTATGAGACTGCCTTGGGAATCAAAACATCCTAGAAAAAAAGGCAACAGCAAACCACTTTCATCCTGTTGGCAAGGAAACTGCAGGTTTGTGTCCTGAAGCCACCAGGAGTCTGTCAGTCCTTCAAAGTAGACCAGAGGAAGACACCAGAGTTAGGAATGTGAATACTATTTTTATAGTATTTAAGGTTACAGCAGGGATCTCCAAACATGGCAACTTTAAGATTTGTGGACCAACTCCCAGAATTCAGTCAGCATGCTGAGGAACCTGTGGACTTCAGTTCCCACAATTCCTCATCTAGCATGCTGAGGAACCTATGGAATTCTACCAGAGGTGGGATCTGACTGGTATAACTACCGGTTCGGTGAATTTAATGCGCACACATGTATATCTTCATCAGGTAGCTGCCTGGACAGTTGAGTGCGCAGCAGTTGAAAAAGTCCTTTTTTCCTGCTTTTTCAACCGCAGCTGTGTCGCGCAAAGCAACTGCAGTTGAAAACACAGGAAATAAAGGTCAGGTAAGAGCCCGGGCGGGCAAGTGGGCCAAAATAGCAGCAAAAATAGAACCAGTTCTATGTATGCTCTCTGTTTGCTGCTCTTCAGAACTACCGGTTCTACAGAAGTGGACAGACCCAGTAGAATCCCACCTCTGCTTCTGCTCCCCAAATTCCTCAGCCAACATGCTGAACAATTCTGGGAGTTGAAGTCCGTAAGTCTTAATGTTGCCAAATTTGGAGACCGTTGGCTTACAGTAACAGAACCTTGCTCGTTGGAATGCACTTTGCCTTCCCTGCCTGCCTCTTAATGTCTACAAGGGAGGTCATGTCTGAGGCACTTCCTCAAATTACAGTTTTTCCCCTGACTCGAGTTTCATTTATCTAACAGTTCCCTTGGTTGTGTTTCTTCTTGAAGGTTATTCCTGATGCCCATTACAGAATCAGACTCGATTCAAGGAAAGCTTTCATTTTTTTTTCCCTTTGGAGGGCATCTATCTATTGATTCCCCGATTCCAAAAACTATGTCTTTAAGCTTGGGGTTGCTGCTCTCATCAGTTTTTATGAGACTCTACAGTTAGTCCTCGACTTACAACCACAATTCAGCCCCAAATTTCTGTTGCTAAGTGAGACAAGTGTGTTTTGCCCCATTTTACAACCTTTCCTGCCACCGTTATTAAGTGAATCACTCCAGTTGATATGTTAGTGTCACAGTTGTTAAGTGAATCTGGCTTCCCCATTGACTTTGCTTGTCAGAAGGTTGCAAAAGGGGGATGGTGTGACCCCAGGACAGGGCAACCATCATAAATATGAATCAGTTGCCAAGTGACTGAATTTTGATCACGTGACCATGGGGGTAATGCTGCAACGGTCATAAGTGTGAAAAAGTCAAAAGTCAGTACCATTGTAACTTTAAGCACCTACTAAACAAGTTGTTCTGACTAAGTCTTCCTGAGACCATAATTAAGCACACACTTAGTCCAAACAATTCTTGTTTTATTTCAATGCTGGGAATTATGTGCATTCCCAGCCCGTAATGAGTCCCAAACAGTTCTTTGAGATAAGCACCCACCTTTCTCTCCTTTGAATTGCTGCCAACAATTAAAGTGCCAAATGATTGATTAAAAAAAAAACAACCAAAGTACAAAGTTCACACAGAGCTTCAAGGATTAATCCGAACAAAACGAACGACTTTGCTTCCTGCAAAGGTTTCTCTACCTTTGCATTTCCTTTATATCTTACAGGAGGGGCAATCACCTCCCAGCCTTAATCCCAAGTCTCCCCTTTTATCTCAGCTGCTCTCGCCTTTTGGCAACTCTGCACAGACGCGCACTGGGAACAGGCTCCCCTTGTTCCTCTGCTTCACTGTTGTCAGATGCTGGAGGCTCTGGAGACAGCATATAACTCCCAGATGGCCCTGGCCCCATCTTTGCATCGGACGCAGGACTCTCATCCGAGTCCTCTCCAGACTCCCAGACTGGTCCCTGTTCTTCCTCACTTCCTCATTCTGCTGCTGTCTCCACAGGCTGCCGGTGAACCATAACACAAATGATGTGTTTTATTACTTTACTGATTTGGAGATGGTTTTGACTGTAGGTAATATTATTGTAACTGCAGGTAATATCAACTGCAGCTAATATTTGATGGCAGGTAATAATGACTGCATTGATTTTGACTGCAGGTAATTTTAAAGAGAAACAGTATTTGCATGTGGAAATATTCCCCCAGAAATGAAACTGGGTGGAGAGGTTACAAACATAAGCCATTCACAATCCTTCTTGCTTAGAGGGAGTCTCCTTAAATAATTTAATGCTCCTTTATGCATCAAAATTTGCCGGTGTGGTTTTTTTTTTTGTGTGTGAAAATATTATCACTACCTAAAAGAACATGACTCCAAACATAAGATTTATTCGTCGCACCTTCCCCGTAAGGAAGGTTCGAGAGAGAGAAAGAGAAATCATAAACTGTTATCTCATGTTCTGTAAATCTGAAATTATCTTCCCAATCTGAAGCTAACCATTTTGGAAGCGGGAATATTGGGTGTTGGCTGCAAAAAAAAGAGGCAATTTTAGGATTTTGTTCTTTATTTTCATCCCGCCTTTATTACTTTTATCAATAACTCAAGACAGCAAGCATGCATAGAACTCCTTCCTCCTCCTATTTCCCCCCACAGCAACAACCCTGTGAGGTAGGTTGGGCTGAGAGAGAGAAAGTGACTGATCCACAGTCCACCCAGCTTATATTCATTGCCTAAAGATATAGAAAAATGCTGAGCAATAATTGAATAATGCAACGATAGGGAGTGACTGCAAGGTATATAAATCCTTCCATTACTCACTATTTAGTCAGAACTGAAGAAGCTTCTTGGATGGGAAGTGAAATCTCTTCAAGGAAAAACAAAGAAAGTCCAGCTGACTCTTGAAAAAGCAATTTTGCATCCTGCTCAGAGATGGTATTCAGCAGGTTCTGACCAGTTCTGGAGAACTGGTAGCAGAAATTCGGAGAACTGGCAAGTCCCACTTCTGACTAGCCCTGCCCTCATCTTTTCTAAGGGCATCTGTTCTAAGGACTATCTATTCTTATCTATTCTAAGGACTATCCTGAGTCCCAGATGATCGGCTGGGTCTTCTTTTGTTGCCCTGCACAGGAGAATGGAGCTCGAAAGCAGGTTAGTGGGGTGGGGAGGGGAGGGGATTTTGCAGTAACCTTCCCCTGCCACACCCATCAAGCCACACCTACCAAGCCACACCCACAGAACCAGTAGTAAAAAAAATTGAATCCCACTACTGATCCTGCTGTGTAAAGTTCCATTTGACAATAGAACTTGGTCCTCAACACCAATAAGACCAAGGAGCTTATAGTGGATTATAGAAGGAACAGATCAGACATCCATCCCTTGCTTATCAATGGAGATCGAGTGGAGCAAGTGGCCAGTTTTAAGTTTCTGGGTGTTTCCATAAAAGAGGACCTGACTTGAGTTGCTCACATTGCAGCCCTGGTCAAAAGTCTCTACCTGAAACAACAACTGAATGAAAAACTGCTGGTGACCTGCTAGCGCCGCACCATAGAGAGTATTGAGAGAGAAAAAATATGAGTTACTCTTTTATAATAGAATTCATATAATTAGACTAGAAGATTCTCTTTTGCTCTTTTTGATGCTTCTTGTTTCCTTTCTCTTTTTCTGCATAAAACCCCCACCTCTATAACCTTAAAATGTGTTCAGTCACAAGTGCATGATATATTGTTCAAATCTTCTTGGAGAACGGGAGGATCTGCCAAGGCTAGGCAACAAGGGAATATTCTCCCAAGGTGCAGGAGTATAAAATGTATTGTTTGAATATGGAAACTTGCTCTTCTTGTCCCCAATCCATTTGGGAAGGGACTTGAAGGCCCATTTGCAAATGCTTATTTGCTTTCATAAACCTTTGAATTGTGAACCAGATTTGTTCCTGTGTTCTGAGTATTGAATAATTCAATTCTTACATCTCACAGCTTCTTAAGCCCATGTCACACTGCCCAACGGATGCAAAAAGGACACAACGGACGAGCAAAATGTTCCTTCCGTTGTTATCCGCTCTCAAAAGGGGCAAAAATTTGCATAACCAGAGCGGATAACATGGACGCGGAGAGGATGCAGGGAGGATGCAAAGCGGATGCAGAACGGAAGCCCAGCGGATGGAAGCGGATGGGAGCGGATGGCACAACCGCTGGGCTTCCGGGAGGCCTCAGCAAAGCGGATGCAGAACGGATGAAGCGGATGCACAGCGGAAGCCTAATGCCAGCCTTGCTGCCTGCCTTCCTGCCAGCCTTGGTTCATGTCTGCCTGCCAGCCTTGGTGCCTGCCTGCCTGCCTGCCAGCCTTCCTGCCAGCCTTGGTGCCTGCCTGCCTGCAAGCCTTGGTGCCTGCCTGCCTGCCAGCTTCCTGCCAGCCTTGGTGCCAGCCTCCCTGCCAGCCTTGGTTTCTGCCAGCCTCCCTGCCAGCCAGCAACCCCACAACCATGCGGAAGCACAGCAAGCCTCAGCCATCTGCTGCCAGCCCTTGCAAGAGGGACAGGGCTACCATCCCGCCCCCTGACCCTCACTCTGGTTCTGCTGGGGCTTCTGCAGCACGGGCTCGCTCTTCTGGGGCAGGGGCTTCTGCTGCTTCTGCTTCTGGAGGAGCTGATGACAAGCACACCAGCACCAGCCACCTCCACAGCACCTGCACCCTTCACCCCTGAGACTGAGAGACCAAGAGGAGTGCCAGAGACTCATTTTTGTTTTATAGCTTCTTGTTAATAAAGTCTATTTATGATTCACACACTTGCTTCATTTCTTTTTTTTAATAAAGTCTTGGTGGAAACTTTTAGAAATGGTTTAAGCCTTTGCATGCTTGTGGGATGGGTAAGGATAGCTTTGGGATGGGTTAGGATGCCTGTGGGATGGGTAATAGCTGTGGGATGGGTTAGGATAGCAGTGGGATAGATAAACCTCCAGTGCAAGCATAGTGGGACTGTATGGTCCACCCTCCCAGGTGCCACACCTATGGCCCTTTATTATCAATAATAATGTAATAATTACCCACACATGTCAACATAAACACAACTCTTTATTAAACGCCCTGTTCATTGTAGGCCAACCAAACATACATGGCCCAATCTCATCCGTGTGATGAGACAGGCTGAAGGAAGCATCCATTAAGCATCTACCATCCTGTCTTGCCACTCCACTGCTCCAGCTGAGGAGTTGCACCAGTGTCTTAGGAGGTTGCGCTGCTTGTTCGCTTCATGTGAGGCCCTGTTGGGGCCTTGCACATCCTCAGTGTCTATCAGGTTTCGCCCTTGCCTCCATTCACCAGGCTCCATGTCCCCATTGCCTTGTTGGAGGTCCACAAGCCTGTTCTGCAAGACTGGGTAGCGGGTGCGCATGAGATTGTGCAGGATGCAGCAAGCTCCCATGATCCTCCTCACGGTCTCTGGGCAATGCTGCATGTTGGTGAGAAGTACGTGGAACCTGTTGGCCAGAATGCCAAAGGCATTCTCTACCACCTGCCTTGCCCTGGACAGCCTGTAGTAGAAGATCTTCTCTTCACGGGTGAGGAGTCTGGAGGTGTAGGGCTTCATGATGTAGGTTGTGAGGGAGAAGGCGTCATCCCCCACGATGAAGTAGGGCACATCTTGTGTGTCGTTGGGCAGGGGTTCTGGATCTGGGGAGCCCATGATGAGGTTGCGTTCCAGCTCCTCTTTGAGGTGACTGGCGTTGTATACCTGGGCATCTGAACATGAGCCGTTGCCTGAAGCATCGATGTACATGAACTTGTAGTTAGCATCGACCATGGCGAAGAGGATGATGCTGAAGAAGCCCTTGAAATAAGTGGACCCCGACTTGGCTGGAGCTTTGCAGGCCACGTGCTTGCCATCTATGGCTCCAACGGTGTGTGGTAAGTTCCACTTCTGATACCACTGCTCTGCAACTTTCTTCCATCCTTCTTCAGTGGAGGGGTACTGGAGGAGCTCCTCCTTGTATTCTTCGATGATGGCCTGCACCACTTCTCTGACCACAATGCTGATGGTATTGGATGGCACCCTCCAGCCGTACTGCATGCTCCTGTAGGTGGTCCCTGAGGCCAGGTGGCGCAGAGTGAGTGCCACCTTGAGCCCAGGTTCCAGGCTGGGCCGGAAGCTGGTGCTCTGCTTGGTCAACCTGGGTGTCAGGCGCTGCACAACTTCATCAAACATGGCTGGAGGCATCCTCATGAAGTTCTGGAACGCCCGAGTGTCTTTGTTCCTGAGCTCCACCATCAGCTTGCTGTACAGTCCGTCCTCTGCTCTTCTGGCAAACCATCTTCGGTCCCAGACTCTTTTTGGCTGCCTCTTTTTCTTCTCGCAGTAGAGTTCACAGAGCCTGCAGATGGCTTCGCACTGTTGCAGAACGATGGTGGCTGCCGAAAGGACTTTGTTACAATCCACAGTGGACATGAGTGGATGCTGTGGAAGAGGAAGAGCCAGATGAAGGCTGCAGAGGTCTGCACCGCTGGGCTGCTGTTCTGAAAGTGAGATGCAGATGAGTTGCTCCCCCTTTTTATAGGAAATATAGGTTTTCCGCTAGGCATCCTCTAGGCATCCTCTAGGCATCCTGTAGATATCCTTAATATCCGAGATAGGTCCCCTCTGCGAACGTTTTTTCCATTTTAAACGCTTTGTTTCTGTGCTACATCCATTCTGCATCCATTCTGCATCCGTTCCGCATCTGTTCCGCTTCCTCCCTGCATCCGAGCGGATGCAAGTTGCGCAGATGTGCAGCGGATGCCTAGCGGATATTGCGGATGCGTAACGGATGCGTAATGGATGCCTAGTGGATGCGTAGTGGGTGCAGAATGGACAGATTGGATACATTTTCCGCGCAAGAGTTTTGGGCAGCCCAAAACTTTCAGAGCGGATGAAACGTCAATAAACGGATGCTGGACGGACAGAGCGGAAGCAAAACGGAGGCAGTGAGTACATCGCGTTTTCCAACGGATGGCAAGATTTTTTCTCCGTTTTACATCCTCTTTGCATCCATTGGTTCAGTGTGACATGGGCTTTAACTTACGTGCACCTCTGTATGGTTTGTCAATTGCACAGGGGCAGATAGGAAAGCACTCCAGAGGGTTAACATCATTGCCCAGAGGATTATTGGATGCCCTCTCCCCTCTGTGGAAGAGCTTTATAGCTCCCGCTGCCTTAAGAAAGTTCAAAACACTCTCAAAGATCCATCTCATCCTGGGCACCGTTTTTTGTTTTTTGAACTGTTACCATCTGGCAGACAATACAGGATAATAAAAACAAGGACAAATAGGCTGAAAAACAGCTTCTATCCCAGGGCAGTATACTACTGTATAGTGCTATATTAATGCAATATCAGGGGTTTTCAATTCAATTGTATAGAATGTGAAGGATGTTGATTGTGTTTTATTTTTATAGTTACAATGTACACTGAAGATGGTATTTAATTTCATTGTACAAGGTGCAATGACAATAAAGTAAAGTAAAGTAAACTAAACCATCCTTTGGTTTGGCAAAAAAGATCAGACTGCATGGGATCCAATCCTTATAGTATCAAACAACTATTCTCCCACTGAATTAGGCAAAGTTAATTCAGGGAACATGTTTTTTTTTATTAATTTCAATTATCCAAATATTAATTAGGATGCATAGGAGTGACAACACCTTGAAGAATCCCTATATTAAAGTCTTAAAATAACAGTGTGTGAGAGAGAGAGAGTGAAGGAGAAAGAAGAGAATCTGAGAGCTAAAGTGGGACATCTATCTCCCTATCATACATCCATCATCTATCTATCTACCTACCTATTATTTAGCTAGCTAGCTTTCAATCTGTCTATTTATCTACATCTACCAATCTATCCTCTCCTGTACCTACCTACCTAGGTATCTATTTATCTAACATTTATCTGTTTATCATCTCTGTCTGTCTGTCTATCATCTACTTACCTACATAACCTACCCATCTATATCATACATCCATCACCTACCTATTATCTGTCTGTTTATCTATCTACCAATCTATCATCTACCTACCTACCTACGTATCTATTTATCTATCATCTGTCTGTCTATCATCTCTATCATCTACCTACCTATATATCTACATCATACATCCATCATCTATCTACCTACCTATTATCTGTCTATCCGTCTGTCTGTCCATCCGTTCATCCATCCATCTCAGGATACCTTCTTCAAGATCACCCTTAGGATCCAGTTTTTGAACAATTAATTAATCCTAGACTACATGGGGGTCGCATCACCCAGTCCTAGCTTCCCTTCAGCAAAAGCAAATTCCTTATAGAGTCTGCATCCATTGGGAATGTGTCTGTGTGCATCAAAATCAGCAAGATGACAAATAATGTTTCAAACAGGTCTAGGGGTGGAGGTGGGGTGTGTTGCATCCCAATATTCTATCCAACATCTTGCTAATTTTAACATTTCACATCCTCCCCACAGACACCATTGACTGATTCTGGACCCAACCGATTAGATTGTGGTAGAAATCTAACCCAAGGAATTCCAACCATTGGAGATGGCCTTACAGTCATATTATTGGTCTAAATAAACCAAATATAGTGAGTCCCTTCACGCTCGAGTGAAGCATGCCTGAGGTCAGAGAATTGTTATATATAAATGCAATAAAGTACAGAGGGACACGAATAGACACCTGAGGGAAAAAATGAAACTGTTTGAGAACTGATGACAATAAAAGGGATCTTAGGATCTGTTCTGTCCTAGGCCTCCCCAAAAAGCATTAAGTCAATTCTGAGTCCCGGCAAAAACCTCTTTTATTACATTAATGTGAATTTATTTCATTCACAGTCAGCCAACAGCTTGGCAAACAGTCTTGCAAAGGTAGACTAATGAGCTGAGACCTTTAGCAATCCTGGAACGCAGCCTGGTAAATAGTTCCACATTCAATGCTGGCAGGGAAGGGCTAGGTTATACAGACAAATCCTCATGAGGCTGGAATGAAGGAACAAGCGAGTTGTTTCCTGCAAAAGCCCCCTTCCCTTTTGCTTTTCTTTTAATCCTATTGGGAGGGACCATTCATCGTCCACCTGTGACCTTACTCCCATGTGTACCCTGAGTTCTTAATTGTGCCTTCCTTTTAGCAGCTCTGCACATGCACATGCTGGGAACCAATTCCAGAAGCCTCCCACCTCATTGCTGTCTGAACTCAAAGGCAACTGATGATTTCCAGCCTGTCCTAGCCCCATCTCTGCCTCTGATGCAGAGCCCTCTCCTGGGCCTTCCTCAGCCTCCAAGAATGGCCCCAGTTCCTCCCCAACCTCCTCACTACTGTCCAACTCTACTGCCAGCTCTGCCAGCTGTTGTGGGCCACAACAGGATAACAGATAATCAGAGTTGGAAGGGATCTTATAGATCATCTTGTCCAACCCCCTGCCCAAGCAAGAGACCTCAATGGCAGACCAATCTCTTCTTGAAGTGATGGCGCTTCCACAACTTCCGAGGGCAACTTCTGTTCCATTGGTTGATTGTTCTCATTGTCAGAAAGTTTCTCCTTATTTCCAGGTTGAACTTCTCCTTGTTCAGTTTCCATCCATTATTCCTTGTCTGGCCTTCAGGTGCTTTGGAAAATAGCTTGATCCAATCTCTTCTCTGTGGCAGCCCCTCAAATATTGGAAGACTGCTCTCCTGTCTCCCTTGGTCCTTCTCTTCACTAGACGAGCCAGGCCCAGTTCCTGTAACCATTCTTCATATGTTTTAGCTTCCAGTCCCCTAATCATCCTGGTTGCTCATCTCTGTACTTTTTCTAGAGCCTCAACATCTTTTTTATGTGGTGACCAAAACTGGATGCGGTACTCTAGGTGTGGCCTAAGGCTTTGTAGTGTGGTATCAGGACTTCACTTGATCTCAACTGAATCCCTCTGTTAATGCAATTTAGGATTGCATTACCTTTTTTGTCTGCTGCTGCACAGTGCTGGCTCCTATTTAGCTGATTGTCCACTGAGACTCGAAGATCCCTCTCCCAGTTCCTGCTATTGAGCCTGGTTTCACCCGGTCTATATGTGTCCTTTTGCATTTTCTTGCCTAAGCGTAGGACTTTACTTTTCTCTACACTGAATTTCATTTTGTTATAAGTAGCCCAGTGTTCCAGAGCCTATATTCCTGGGTGTTAGTTTATCCTGTTCCATGCAGGCATAAAATTGTCAGATCTGCTATGCAGGTTTGTTGGTTATCAGATCCTGAAATGCAACATTATAAGCTTTGCAATGCACAGAATTGTTCTTGGGCATTAAAGGCCCGGTCCCACTGCACTTACAGGTGCAAAGAGGATGTAAAACGTTAAAAAAGGCTTGCCATACATTGGAAAATGCTATGCATCCGTTGTGTAGTCACTGCATACATGTTTCATACGCTCTATCCGTTGAGCATCTGTCCACTGTGATTTCATCTGCGCAAGAAGTTTTGAGCTGCACAAAACTTTCTGAAAAGGATGAACTTTCCACCGCGTACAATGTACATCAGCAACATATACGGGCAACAAACGTTCTTTGTCCGTTATCATCCGTTAAACGTCCGCTGTATCCTCTCTGCATCCTCTGACCATCCCCTCAACTCACATCCACTGCAGCTGAAAACGGAAAGAGGGAGAAAACAAAAGGTACATGGAATGTCTACACAGCGTTAGTAGCACGGAAATAGAAAGGATGTAAGCGTATGCATCTCATATATAAAGTATTCAAAACAGACAAAGCGTTTGTATCTGGGATGTATCTCGTATATTTAGGATGTCTGGAGTATGTCCAGAGTATGTAGAAGGACACCTAGGGGACAACCGATATTTCCTATAAAAAGGGGGGGAAAATCATCTGGATCTCAGTATGAGTCCAGCAGCCGTGGTGTACAGACCTCTTCACCCTTGGTCTTGGTCTTCCACATCATCAGTTGTTCTCCACCATGGATCATGACACAGTCCGTATGGTAGCTGCGATCATTCATCACGAGAACCAAAACCTGTTCAGACTGTTTCAAGTTTTATACAGAAGGAGAAGAAGGAGACGTCCAAGAGCTCTGTGGGTCTGAGGATGGATTGTGAGAAGAATGGAGTTTGGACTGTAGGACCAGTTGATGGTGGAGCTGAGGAATGAAGACCCTCATGCATTCCATCACTTCATGAGGATGCCACCAGCCATGTTTGACGAACTTGTAGAGCGTCTGAGACCCAGGTTGACCAAGCCTAGCACCAACTTCCATCCCAACCTGGACCCTGGACTGAAGGTGGCACTGACACTGTGGCACCTGGCCTCTGGAACCACATACAGAAACATGCAGTATGCATGGAGGGTGCCACACAACACCATCAGCAAAGTGGTCAGAGAAGTGGTGCAGGCCATCATTGAAGAATACGTGGAGGAGCTCCTCAGGTGCCCCACCACTGAACAAAGCTGGAGAAAATTTGCAGAAGACTGGTATCAGAGGTGGAACTTCCCCACACCGTTGGAGCCATAGATGGGAAGCACGTAGCCTGAAAAGCTCCAGCCAAGTCAGGGTCCACTTATTACAACTACAAGGGCTTCTTCAGTATCATCCTCTTTGCCATGGTTGATGCTGACTACAAGTTCATCTACATCGATGCTTCAGGCAACGGGTCAGCTTCAGATGGCCAGGTATACAACGCCAGTGACCTCAAGGAGGGGCTGGAACGCAACCTCATCATTGGCTTCCCAGATCCAGACCCCTTGCCCAACGACACACAAGATGTGCCCTACTTCATCATGGGTGATGACGCCTTCTCCCTCAGAACCTACCTCATGAAGCCGTACACTTCAAGATACCTCACCCGTGAAGAGAGGATCTTCAACTACAGGCTGTCCAGGGCAAGGTGGGTGGTGAACTCCTTTGGCATCCTGACCAACAGGTTCCAGATACTTCTCACCACCATGCAGCATGACCCAGAGACTGTGAGGAGCATCGTGGAAGCTTGCTGCATCCTGCACAATCTCATACGCACCTGCTACCCAGTGTTGCAGAACAGGCTTGTGGACTGTCAACAAGGGAATGGGGACATGGAGCCTGGTGAATGGAGGCAGGACATAACCTGATAGACACTGTGGATGTACAAGGCCCCAACAGAGCTTCACGTGAAGGGAAGAAGCAGCGCAACCTACTGAGACACTGGTGCAACTCCCCTGCTGGAGCAGTGACGTTGCAAGACAGGATGATAGAAGATTAATGGATGCTTCCTTGAAGCTGTCGCATAACACTGATGAGATTGTGCCATGTATGTTGAGTGGTCCTACAATGAATAGGGCATTAATAAAGAGCTTTGTTTATTTTAAAATGTGTTGATCAATGAATAAATTGATATTGATAATAAAGGTTCATATGTGTGGCAGCTGGGATGGTGGACCATACAGTCTCACTATGCTTCAACTGGAGGTTTATCTGTCCCACAACTATCCTTATCTATCCCACAAGCACGCAAAGGCTTAATCATTTTTTCAAAGTTTTAACCCACACTTTATTAAGTGAAAAACAATGAACCAAGTAAACTAAGTGTCTTAAGCAAAGACAACCTTTATTAACTTTCTTAGGTAAACTTTATGACTTTATTAAATAAGCAAAATGAACCAAGTAAACTGTCTTAAGTGTCTTAAGCAAAGATAACCTTTATTAACTTTCTTAGGTAAACTTTATGACTTTATTAAATAAGCAAAATGAACCAAGTAAAGTGTCTTAAGCAAAGATAAACTTAACAAGTAAACAACTCAGTCTCTGACACTATTCTCAGTCACTCTGAGTCATGTCCATGGTATTAGCTGTTAAGCGGGCAGGGACTGTGGAGGTGGCTGTGGCTTGAGTGCTGGTCTGAGGCACCATTGGGATGCTTGGCCCTGAGAGTACAACAGGGGATGGTGTGCTCAGGAAACTCTCCGAGAGCTGACTCAGTCCCGTGAGGTTGAGAGGCCCTTCATCAAGGACTTGAGATGTCAGGAGGATCTCTGCCGTGGGGCCCTCTGAAGACACCTGCCTGGACAGGGTAGCTGGCTCCTGGCTGGAAGAGGACTGGCTGCCTGTGGGCTGTCTGAGGGAGAGGGGTCTCAGAGGGGCTACTCCTCGGTGGAGGATCTCACCCTCCAGGAAACTGCACTTGGCCATGACGTACATCTCCCGGTCAGTGAGCTTGACAGCGGCCCGCCCAGATTTCTTGAGGTGTAGCTTGCCATACCAAGTGTGCATGTGCTTCCACCACCCAAGGAGTACTTCTGCAGTGTACCCCAGGCTCTCTGCCTTGTCTCTCCAAGCTGCCTGCTTCTTCTTGGTGTCCCAATACAGTCTGTGGCCCTTTCTCCAGAGGTACTCGTTCTCCCTCAGCCATTCCAGCACCTCATCTTCATGCTCCTTGGAAACGGTGTAGTGCTTCCTCTCTCCCTTCTCCTTCCCTTGCCTCTTCCTCCCTCTGGCAGGGGCTTCAGCAGGGCCTTCAGGGGCTTGAGCAGCAGGGCCTTCAGGGGCTTCAGCAGCAGGGCCTTCAGGGGTTTCAGCAGCAGGGCCTTCAGGGGCTTCAGCAGCAGGGCCTTCAGCAGCAGGACTTTGAGGGCCTTGGGGCTGGTCCACCGCAGCAGCAGCAGCAGCAGCAGCAGCAGCAGCTTCAGAGTCAGTGCCAGGGGGTGGGATGCTGGTTCTGGCCTTCTTCACCTTGCCGCAGCTTGAACAAGTTGGCACGGGCTTCCTCTTCTTGCCTCACTGACGAACCATGGTGTTCCTGCAAGATGTATGTGGCAGCACGTCTTTCCCCTGTATATGGACTGCGTGCGTGCTGCATCCTTTTATATCTGCGGAGCTGACGCAATTCATACTCCCCGCATGCGAAGTGAATGCTTTGCATCTGATATACATCCGCGCGACATCCCCCTTGTTTCCTATAGGCATCCGTGATGCATCCTCTTCATCCGCTATGCATCCGCCCCTTCCACTATGCGTCTGCTTTGAAATTCTCCCCCGGAAGCCCTTCGGTGGTGTCATCCCCTTCCATCCGCTTTCTGCTAGGCTTCCTATGAACATCCATTTAACATCCCCACTACATTCTACCCACATCCGTTCTTTTCCGTTCTATTCCGTTCTGTTTATGCAAATTTTTGCCACTTTTTGGAGCGGATGACAACGGATGGAGCCACCCCCGAAATTTTGCTCGTCCACTGTGTCCTTTATGCATATGTTTTGCGTCCGTCGGCCAGTGGAACCAGGCCTTTATATGCAGCTTTGACAGTGTGAACTCTCATCCCCTCTGGCAGCATGGAAGTGATAAATATACAGATTACTAACATTCTTGAGAAAATCACAGCTTTTAAATAATTATTCCAAAAGGAGAGGAAAAAAAAGTTTCACTGAATATTTCAAAGGTTACAATTTACTGTCAAAGGATAAAAAGTTCTTTCACACTCATTTTATAATGAGCACAGTTATGTTTATTCTACAGCACAGGCAGTCCTTGACTCACATTTGTTCATTTAGTGACCATTAAAACGGCGCTTAAAAAAGTGACTTATGACCATTTTTCACACTTACGACCATTGCAGCATCCCCGTGGTCACATGATTAAAATTCGAGCACTGGACAACTGGCCTGTACTTACTGTGGTTGCAGTGTCCTGAGATCATGTGATCCTCTTTAATAGATTAACAGAATTGGAAGGGACCTTGTAGGTCATCTAGTCCAATCCCCCACCCAAGCAGAAGACCCTATAACATTTCAGACAAATGGTTGACCAATCCCTTCTTAAAAGCTTCCAATGTTGGAGCATTCAGAACTTCTGGAGGCAAGTTGCTCCACTGGTTAATTGGTCTCAGTCAGGACATTTCTTCTTAGTTCTAAGTTGCTTCTCTCCTTGATTAGTTTCCACCCATCGCTTGTAAAAGGGGCTCACATGACACAGCAACAGTCGTAAGTATGAACCAGTTGCTACTTCTGACAAGCAGAGTCAATGGGGAAGCCAGAATGGTTGCAGGAACTGGGCCTGGCTACTCTAGTGAAGAGAAGGACCAGGGGAGACATGACAGCAGTCTTCCAATATTTGAGGGAGGGGCTGCCATAGAAAGGAGGGTGTCAAGCTATTTTCTAAAGCACCTGTAGGCCAGACAAGGAATAATGGATGAAAACTGAACTAGGAGAAATTCAACCTAGAAATAAAGATAATTTTTCTGACAGTGAGAGCAATCAACCCATGGAACCAAAGTTGCCTTCGGAAGATGTGGGAGCTTCATCCCTGGAAGCTTTCAAGAAGAGATTGGACTCCCATCTGTCAGAAATGGTGTATGGTCTGCCTGGGTGGGGGGTTGGACTAGATGACCTACAAGGTCCCTTCCAACTCTGTTAATGTAATCTAATCTAATAATTCCAGTTAAATGCTAATAATATTCAATAATAATATGAGATTGCCTTCGGAAGTTGTGAGAGCTTCATCACTGGAAGCTTTCGAGAAGAGACTGGAGAGCCATCTGTCAGAAATGGTGTAGGGTCTATCTGGGCAGGCGGAGGTTGGACTAGATGACCTACAAACTCCCTTCCAATCCTGTAATTTTGTTCTGTTCTGTGTGGAAGTGAAGATGCATAAGACAGCAAAGAGGTGTTTAGGAGAGAAGCATCCGCTTGGATCGTTGGCAAAACAATCGCTAAATTTGTGCTGCACATGTGTGTGTGTGTGTGTGTGTGTGTGTGTTTCTTTTCCATCAGTAACCAGGAGGGAAGAAATTGCTGAGTTTTCAGCGACCTTGCTCGATGCAAGGTGACTGCAGCAACCAAGGCAGAATGCATTCACATTTGTGTGTGGCAGCTCCCCGTTGGATTTGATTAGAAGAAACAGCCAAGAGAATCAGTTCAGTCTTTTTGCACCCCAGCAGGATCCCAGTTTCACACCTCTTCTCTTCTGGAACCAGCCTCAAGGTGAATTAAAAGCAGAGGGCGAGGAGGCTTTTAAAAAAGAAAGAAAGAAAAGAAATGCTGCCCTCATTTTTTCCATTAAACCTTATTTTTATGTCCCTGTGTTGCTCCTGGGGTACAATCAGGGACACAGAATTGCTTGGTTCCAGCTTTATTTTTCCAGGTGTTAAATGTCCTTTGTAGGTGAAAAACTTGTGGCAGAGCTTGCAAAAATCCAGATTACAGCAGCAAGAAGAGGGGAGAACAAGGAATGGTAGAGCCAGAAGGAGGGTTGGAAAGAAGGATCAGCCTTGAAGAGATTTGGGCATTTTATGTCCCCTCCAGGCCAGGCCACATCTGGCCCTTTGGCTACACCTGTCCAGCCCACCTGAGGTCAATTGGAAATTAGAAATTAAATGTAAATAAGTGTATACAATGCACAGAATACAGCTGCATTTTAAGCCCCTGTCACACTGCACCAACGGATGCAAAGAGGATGTAAAACAGAGAAAAAAGTTTGCCATCCGTTGGAAAATGCGATATACTCACTGCCTCCATTTTGCTTCCTCTCTATCCGTCCAGCATCCGTTTATTGACGTTTCATCCGCTCAGAAAGTTTTGAGCTGCTCAAAATTTTTGCGCGGAAAATGTATCCAATTCGTCCGTTGCAAAGGGATGCAAAGGGACACCTATACTGCATATAAAAAGGGGGAGCAACTCGTCTGCATCTCACTTTCAGACCAGCAGCCCAGTGGTGCAGATCTCTGCAGCCTTCATCTGACTCTTCCTCTTCCACAGCATCCAGTCATGTCAACCATGGATCGTAACACAGTCTTTTTGGCAGCCACCATCCTTCTGCAACAGTGCAAAGCCATCTACAGGCTCTGTGAACTCTACTACGGGAAGAAAAGGAGGCGGCCAAGAAGCGTCTGGGTCCGAAGATGGATCGGGAGAAGAGCAGAGTACGGACTGTACAACAAGCTGATGGTGGAGCTCAGGAACGAAGACACTCGGGCATTCCAGAACTTCATGAGGATGCCTCCAGCCATGTTTGACAAAGTTGTGCAGCAGCTGACACCCAGGTTGACCAAGGCAAACACCAACTTCCGGCCCAGCCTGGAACCTGGCCTCAAGGTGGCACTGACTCTGCGCCACCTGGCCTCAGGGACCACCTACAGGAGCATACAGTACGGCTGGAGGGTGCCACACAACACCATCAGCATTCTGGTCAGAGAAGTGGTGCAGGCCATCATCGAAGAATACCTGCGGGAGCTCCTCCAGTACCCCTCCACTGATGAAGGATGGAAGAAAGTTGCAGAGCAGTGGTATCAGAGGTGGAACTTCCCACACACCGTTGGAGCCATCGATGGCAAGCACGTGGCCTGCAAAGCTCCAGCCAAGTCGGGTTTCACTTATTTCAACTACAAGCGCTTCTCCAGCATCGTCCTCTTTGCCATGGTCAATGCTGACTACAAGTTCATGTACATCAATGCTTCAGGCAGCGGCTCATGTTCAGATGCCCAGGTACACAATGCCAGTCACCTCAAGGAGGGGCTGGAAGGCAACCTCATCATGGGCTTTCCAGATCCAGACCCTCTGCCCAACGACACGCAAGATGTGCCCTACTTCATCGTGGGGGATGACGCCTTCTCCCTCAAAACCTACCTCATGAAGCCCTACACTTCCAAACTCCTCACCCGTGAAGAGAGGATCTTCAACTACAGGCTGTCCAGGGCAAGGTGGATGGTGGAGAACGCCTTTGGCATCCTGGCCAACAGGTTCCAGGTACTTCTCACCACCACGCAGCATCACCCAGAGACCGTGAGGAGGATTGTGGAAGCTTGCTGCATCCTGCACAATCTCATGCGCACCCGCTACCCAGTCTTGCAGAACAGCTCGTGGACCTCCAGCAAGGCAATGGGGACATGGAGCCTGGGGAATGGAGGCAAGGGCGAAACCTGATAGACACTGAGGATGTGCAAGGCCCCAACAGAGCCTCACGTGAAGGGAAGAAGCAGCGCAACCTCCTGAGACACTGGTGCAACTCCCCAGCTGGAGCAGTGGAGTGGCAAGACAGGATGGTAGATGATTAATGGGTGCTTCCTTCAGCCTGTCTCCTCACACGGATGAGATTGGGCCATGTATGTTGGGTGGGCCTACAATGAACAGGGCATTTAATAAAGAGTTGTGTTTGTGTTGACATGTGTGGATGATTATTACATTGTTATTGATAATAAAGGGCCATAGATGTGGCACCTGGGAGGATGGACCATACAGTCCCACTATGCTTGCACTGGAGGTTTATCTATCCCACAGCTATTACCCATCCCAAAGGTATCCCTGCCCACCCCACTGCTATCTTAACCCATCCCACAAGCATGCAAAGGCTTAAACCAATTCTAAAAATTTCCACCAAGAATTTATTACAAAAAAAAGAAATGAAGCAAGTGTGTGAATCAAAGATAAACTTTATTGAACAACAAGCTGTAAAAAAAAAAAAATGACGCAAGTCAAGTGTCCAGATAAAGTCCACAGGTAGCCAGCTACCCAGTCTCTGGCACTCTTATTGGTCACTCGGAGGTGTGCCCAGTCTCAGGGGTGAAGAGTCCAGGTGTTGTGGAGGTGGGTGGTGCTGGAGTGCTGGTCTGTATCGTCATTGGAGTGCCTGGCCTCGAGAGGACAACAGGTGACAGAGTGTTGAGGAAGCTCTCAGACAGCTGGCTCAGACCCGCGATGCTGAGAGGTCCTTCCTCCATGCCATGGGGTGTCAGCCCCAGTACTGATGAGAGATGTACTGAGGCCGGGCTTGGCTGTGGGGTGGAGGAAGGAGTAGTGTAGTGGGGCTGTCTGGTCTGCAGCTGGGTGAGGACTCGCGTGGGTGGCATCGCTGTCATCAGTGGCATCATTGTCGTGGGTGGCATTGGTGGCATCAGTGGATCCGGTGGCAACGGTGTCGTCCGATGACTCTGTGCCTGGACTGGGAAGGGCTGCTGACTGTGCTGCTGGACCTCCTGGTAGCCATAGCACTGGGAGGTGAGGGGCTGTGGAAGCCTTGGAATGGGAGGGACATCACCTGTGGTGGAGATGGAGGAGCAGACCTGGACTGGGTGGGAGCAGGTTCCTCTGGATCAGGAGGGTTGTGAAGCAGCTCGATGATCTGGTCCTTCACCACCTGGTACTGGGGTTCCTCCATGTTCTTGAGGGTCTGGTTGACATAGGTGTGGAAGGGCTTGCAGTTGGAGGATGAGGAGTCGGTGCTGACCAGCTGAGAGAGGAGATCTATACTGGTGCGGATGGTGTCCCTGATCTCCAGCAGGACAGTGTGGCTCTGCCCCTCCTGCTGTCTGGCTCTCTGCCTTTCTGTGGAGGCGGAGCTGGGGGGTGGTGGATGTGGCTACGACTTTGGTGGACTCGATGCCTCCTTTCTCCCACCGCACCAGGGAGTCCTCCACACACTCCACCACGGTTACAACAGCTGTCTGCGTGTTCTCCGCCATGGCACGCTCCACAGAAACCTGCCTGGAGACAGGGACTGACTCTCGGCCGGGAGAGGACTGGGTCGCAGCAGGCTTCCAGAGAGAGAGGGTTGTGAGAGGGGCTCCTGGTGCTCCTCGGTGGTGGATCTCACCCTCCAGGAAGCTGCACCTGGCCATGACGTAGGTCTCTGTCCGTCAGCTTAACCGTGGCCTGGCCAGATTTCTTCAGGTGCAGCTTCCCATACCAGGTGTGCATGTGCTTCCACCAGCCGAGGAGCACCTCCGAAGTGTAACCCATACTCTCCATCCTCTCTCTCCAAGCAGCCTGCTTCCTTTTGGTATCCCTGTATACCCACAGATAGTCACCCTCTCTCAGCCACTCCAGCCACTCCATCCTCCTCGATGAAGTATTGCCTCCTCTCCCATCCCCGCATACGCCTCTTCCTTCCTTTGGCAGGACCAGATGGGCCCACATCAGAGGGGCTCCCAGGTGGTAGGGGCTGCTCCTCCACACCACCACCAGCAGCAGCACCAGCAGGATCATAATCATAATCAGCAGCAGCAGCAGCGGCAGCAGCAGCAGGATCATCATCAGCAGCAGCAGCAGCAGCAGCAGCAGGATCAGCAGGACCAGGATCAGCAGCAGCAGAGTAAGCACCAGGAGCCACAGCAGCACCACCAGTAGCAGCACCAGCAGCACCAGCAGCACCAGGAGCACGAGCAGGACCAGGAGCACGAGCAGGACGATCAGGATGAGCAAGACCAGGAGCACGAGCAGTACAAGCAAGTCCAGAGCACGAGCAGGACGAGCAGGACCAGCAAGACGAGCAGGACCAGCAGGATCAGGAGCAGCTTCAGCAGAGTACGCAGGAGCAGAAGCACCACCGCCAGGAGTAGCTTCAGCAGAAGCTCCAGCTCCAGAAGAGCGAGCTCGAGAAGCAGAAGCCCCAGCAGAAGCAGTCAGGGACAGGGGGAGGGAGGGTGGCCCTGTCCCTCTTGGCAGGGATGGCGGCAGGTTGCTGAGGCTTTTGCTTCTTCCCCATGGTTGTGGGGTTGCTGGCTGTCAGGGAGGCTGGCAGGGAGGCTGGCAGGCACCAAGGCTGGCAGGAAGCCTGGCACCAAGGCTGGCAGGAAGCCTGGCACCAAGGCTGGCAGGAAGCCTGGCAGGAAGGCTGACAGGAAGGAAGGCAGGCAGGCACCAAGGCTTGCAGGCAGGCAGGCACCAAGGCTGGCAGGCAGACTGGCTGGCAGGGAGGCTGGGAGGCAGGCTGGCAGCAAGGCTGGCAGGCAGGCAGAGAGCAAGGCTGGCGGGGAGGCTGGCCAGGAGGCTTGGAGGCAGGCTGGCAGGAAGGCTGGCAGCAAGGCTTGCAGGCAGGCATGCAGGCAGGGCAGGCAAGGACTCGATGTATTCTGCAGCAGGTCTTTCCTCCGAATGCTGCCCACGTGCGAGCTGCTTCCCTTTATATCTGCGTGGCTTACGCAATCCATCCCCCCCCCGCATGCGCAATTAATGCCAGGCATCCATTAGGCTTCCGCTCTGCATCCGCTAGGCTTCCGCTCTGCATCCGCTTCATCCGCTGTGCATCCACTGTGCATCCGCTGTATCCGTTCTGCGTCTGCTTTGCTGAGGCCCCCCAGAGGCCTAGCGGATGTGCCATCTGCTCCCATCCGCTTCCATCCACTGGGCTTCCGTTCCGCAATCAATTTCCATCCACTCTGTGTCGTCCCCGCGTCCGTGTTATCCGCTCCGGTTATGCAAATTTTTGCCCCTTTTGAGAGCGGATAACAACGGATGGAACATTTTGCTCGTCCATTGTGTCCGTTTTGCATCCGTTGGGCAGTGTGACAGGGTCTTAAGGGGACATGATAGCAGTCTTCCAATATCTCAGAGGCTGCCACAAAGAAGAATGGGTCAAGCTATTCTCCAAAGCACCTGAAGACAGGACAAGAAACAATGGATGGAAACTAATCAAGGAGAGAAGCTACCTACAGAAATGGAGAAATTTCCCTACGGTTAGAACAATTAACCAGTGCAACAACTTGCCTCCAAAAGTTGTGAATGCTCCAACACTGAAAGTTTTTAAAAAGACGTTGGATAACCATTTGTCTGAAGTGGTGTAAGGTTTCCTGCCAAGGCTGGGGGTTGGACTAAAAGACCTCCAAGGTCCCTTCCAACTCTGTTATTCTGCTTTCATTTTGAAGATGAGTGCTATTTTTTTTTTCAATGTATGCATGTGTGTCCATGCCTATGCACCTTCTCAGTTCTGTATTGGAACTACTGGTTTGGCCTTCCACAACAGATCAGGTTTTGTGGCTGCCTTGGAAAATTAATTGTCCACCCCTGGCCTAGAATCACTGCACAGCCACAAACAAAATCCAACTCAAGCCTCTTTGACTGCTGTTGACTCTTATCTAACTCTTATATTTATTTATTTATTTGTACTCTGCCTTTATTGTTTTTACAAAGAACTCAAGGTGGCAAATATATCCAACATACCTTCCTCCTCGTAATTTTCCAATGACAACAACCCTGTGAGGTGAGTTGGGTAGAGAGAGTGATTGGCCCAAAGTCAGCCAGCAAACTTTCAAGGCTAAGGGAGAACTAGAACCCTCAAACTCCTAGACATCTGCTCAAAGTCACCCAAGCTGGCTTTCATGCCTAAGGCGGGACTAGAACTCACAGTCTCCTGGTGATTGGCCCAAAGTCAGCCAGGTGGTTTTCATGCCTAAGGCGGAACTAGAACTCACAGTTCCCTGGTGATTGGACCAAAATCACCCAGCTGGCTCTCATGTTTAAGGTGGGAGTTGAACTCATGGGTTTCCTGCTTTCTAGCCTGGTGTCTTATCCACGAGACCAGGGGTCTTGAAACTTGACAACTTTAAGACTTGTGGACTTCAACTCCCAGAATTCCTCCTCCAGTCATGTTAGCTCAAGAATTCTGGGAGTTGAAGCCCACAAGTCTTAAACTTGCCAAGTTTGAAGACCCTCGCACTAGACTAAACTGGCACTTACGAAGTTCTGATCCATGCATAGGCTTTTAGCAATAAATTATTTAAATGGAACCTTTACATGCTAATCTGGTATTTCACATCTAACAAAAACACGAATAATCTCCATATTTGTTTGCTTGTTTGTCCTAAGGGTCATTTTTAATTAAAAAAAAAGGCAATTAGACTTTCTTTGTTTTTCCTTGAAGATATTTCGCTTCTCATCCAAACAGCCAGAGGTGGGATTCAGCCAGTTCTGACCAGTTCTGGAGAACCGGTGGCGGAAATTTTGAGTAGTTTGGAGAATCCCACCTCTGACTGCTCCGCCCCCATCTGTTCTCTGCCTCCCATCAAGTCCCAGCTGATCGGCTGAGTCTTCTTTGGTTGCCCTGCACAGGAGAACAGAGCTGGAAAGCAGGTTAGTGGGGTGGGGAAGGAATGGAGACTTTAAAGCAGCAGTCGCCAACCGGTGGGCCATGAGAAAATTTTGGTGGGCCACAAAGAAATCTCATCCCCAGAGCATCCCCATAAAGCAATTAATCCAGGCTGCGCAGAAACACAAGGCTGCTCAGCCCACATGGTCCGCGGGAACCCTCCCTGCCCACTCACTCCTTTCCTGGCAAACCTGTCTGCTAAGTTGCTATTTTTCCTTTTCCCAACCATCATCTGTTCTGCTATGCTGGGAGATTTAGATTAGCTAAGAAGCACGAAATGGTTGGATTTCTTGCTTTCTAGTTAAGCACAGCCGAATCTCCCTTAGGACTGAAGGTTTGCTTGCAAGCAAATTCAGTGCAGACTCACAGCAAGCAAATTTGAGAGACTGAGCTAGCCGATGGCAGATAGATAGATCACTGAATGATTCTGTGAGCACCTCAATCTGCCTGCTTTACCTGATTTTGGATAAAAGTTGCTTTTTTAATAAAAAATTCAATATTTACATACATGGTGTTTTGTGAGTTAATTTTGTGAGTTTGTTTGCTAGCACATTTTAAGAGTTTGCTTGCAAGCAAATTTTATGTGACAGACTGAGCTGGCCAATGGCAGACAGATAGATTTCTGAATGAATCTGTGATTCTGTGATCAACTCAATCTACCTGCTCTGCCTGATTTTGGGTAAAAGTTGCTCGTTTTTTTTAAAAAATGCAATATTTATACAAATATTTATAATATTTACATATAAGCCATGTCCAGCCAGTCACATGACCACCAAGGCATACCCACAAATTAGACCATGCCCACAGAACCAGTTACTGGTCCCTGGGATCTAAAATTATGAATTTAGTGGTCCCTAAGGTCCAAAAGGTTGGCGATCCCTGCTTTACGGTATCCTTCCCCTGCCATGCCCACCAAGCCACGCCCATAGAACCAGTAGTAAAAAAAATTGAATCCCACCACTGCAAACAGCTTCTTTGTTCTGACCAAATGATGGATAATGCATGGATTCCTTCCATTCTCCACCTTTCAGTAAGAACCAAAGAAGCCTCTTGGTTGAAAAGCCAAATGTCTTTAAAGCAAAACAAAAAAAAGTCCAATTGCCTTTTTAAGGGGGGCAGGAAACAATCCTTTGGGACAACCAAACCCTGGATGACTGAGAATCTCCATAGATATTTATTTGTTCACTTATTTGTTGGAAGTGTTTCATTTTGCATGGAAGGGGGAAGCGCCCTAACGCAACCTGAAGAGAGCAGCTGGGAAAGGCATAAATCCAAATTGCTGGTAGAATAAATAATAGGATTGGGTTATGCAGTTGGGGGCAAAAAAAAAGCTGGATTTCTTCTACTGACTCATAATGCACAATGTGAACTGTTTTAGTCATTCTTCTGTTCTTTTCAAGCTTTCCCCAGCTTTTTTTATGCAGGAATGAATAGTAGATTATCGCTGGCAGCTATGAAATGAAAATGTACTTGTGTTCCTGGAAATGGCTGCGTGGCTGAACAGTTGTCATCAAAATCTATTTTCCCTGATTTAATCACAGTTTTGCCTCTGTACAACCACTGTATTTGTAGTTCTTTGAGTTCCGAACAGGGTAGGTGAACGTCGCGTATCCATAGAATATGTATATGAATATGGCTCTCTCAGAGTCTGAATCTGAGGAGGAAGACGAACTGCTGACAGGGAGTGGGAGTGTGGCTCCCTTGGCTATGAAGGAAACTGGGGAAGGGCAAAGTCCAGCTGGTCAGAGCGGGGCAGAGGTAGAACAAGGGAGAGGGAGTTCAGAGGAAGACCCAGGCCCTCTTCATCCTAGGGCATACAAGGAGGAACAGAGAAGAGAGCAACGTGGGTTGGGTGGTTTACGGGGGAGGAAAGGGCCCTGATTCCCTTCATTAGCCACACCTGGGAAGAGAGTTTAAAAGAAATGCAAGCTGAATGTGGGGCATCTGCTGGGAACAAATGTGAGTTTATCTTGTGTTGACTTTAGTTATCTGTGTTCCTGGCATCCTCCTAACCGGGTTGAATTACTGCCATTCCTTCACATCTAGAATTCCTTCTCCTGCCGTGTCGGACAAATTACCTCATCTTGCCTTGATTGGACTTATAGTTACAGTTTTTGTTGACCACATTTTGGACTTGATTCTCTGCAGCCAAAGTCTGCTCCTGGAACAGATTTTCTTCAGTCCAAGAAGGTAACCAGGACACTGGGGGCAAAGTTGGAGCTAATAAAGGGACTCCTACTGATTATCTGACTGTGTTGTCTTTGTGCCATGCCCCAGGTCATCACAATATATATATCCTATGCATTTGGATAACTATTTTGCTATTTAACTATTTGGATAACTCATTTCTTCAGGGACGATTTAAAAAAAAAAAGAGTGAGGATGAAAAGATTTCCTTGGCCATTCCAGCAGCAAACAGTGTATTGTGTTTCCTGAAGATGGTTTTTCCAAAAGGCAACTGTTCTTGGTTGTTGTTTTTTCCCCTTGAAAACATTTTGCTTTTCATCCATGAAGCATCTTCAGATCTAGATGACTGGTAGAGAATGGAAGGATTTCATTCTGTAAAGAATATAAACCCTCCCATTCTCCATCATTCAGTTAGAAGTGAAGAAGCTCCTTGGATAAGAAGTGATATTTATTAAAAAAATATCAAGGAATTCCAGTTGTTGGGATTTTTTTTAAAAAAGCACCTTTGGAACAACCATGACCTGGAATGTTGAGAATCTCAAAAGACAGTGTTTTGTGTTATCAGCTCATAAGACACCTATGGATGGCCTTATGTATTTATGTTTTTATATTCCTCAAAAAAAGGCTATCTCAGGATGTGGATTCCTGAAGTTACTGTGGAACATCTTTTATATATAGCAACAGCACTTATACACCCCTTCACAGTGTTTTATAGCCGTCTTTAAGTGGTTTACAGAGTCATCCTCTTGCCCCCAACAATTATGGGTCCTCATTTTACCCACCTTGGAAGGATGGAAGGCTGAGCCAACCTTGAGCCAGTCAGGATCAAACTGCAGGCAGTGGGCAGAGTTAGCTAGCAACGCTGCATTCTAATCACTTTGCCATCATGGGAAGGAAGGAAGGAAGGAAGGAAGAAAGGAAGGAAGGAAGGAAGGAAGGAAGGAAGGAAGGAAGGAAGGAAGAAAGAAAGATGGGAATGAGAAAGAAGAGAAGGGAGGGAAGGAGGGACGGAGGAAGAGCAACAGCAGTTAGACTTATATGTCACTCTATAATACTTTATGGCTGAGCAATTCACAATGTCAGCATATTGCTCCAATAATCTGGGTTCTCATTTTACTGATCTGGGAAAGACAGAAGGCTGAGTCAACCTTAAGCTGATAAGGATTGAACTCCTGACAGTGAATAGTGAGTTAGCTTGCAATGCTGCATTCTAACCACTGAGCCTCCAGAGGCAGGAAGGAGGGAGGGAGGAAAAACAATGTCAGCATATTGCCCCAATAATCTGGATCCACATTTTACTGATCCCAGAAGGATCAAACTTGACCCCCAGAGTGGGTAGAGTCAGCCTGCAATACTGCATTCTAACCACTGCACCAACACACAGTGGTGTTTTTAAATTTTATTTGTGGCTTATCCCACTGTGGGGGGAACACCAGGCAGCTTGCAACAGTAAAACAAATGAAAAGAAGTATAAACATAACATTGGCAAAGTAATAATGAAACAAACAATGACATACAATGCATTGAAACAATCAACGACATACAATGATTTTATCTCATGTGAGATAAAAGATGGGTGGGGAAACCAGGGAATGTGAGGGGGAGGAATGGGAATTAGAAATATTCTTAGCTTGTTAAAATGAGATCCAACCTAGAAGAGTAAAGAGAATTTTCCAACAGTTAGAATAATTAATTGGTGGAATAGCTTGCCTTCTGGAATTGTGGATGCTCCATCACTAGATTTTCAAAAATGGACTGAACAGCCATTTGACTGGGTTGATATAAGGTTTCCTCCCTTGAAGAGGGGGGTTGGACTAGAAGATCTTCAAGGCCCCTTCCAGCCCTATGTTTTTCTGTCCCATGTTAATACCTTCTGAGAGACTGCTACGTACATCTTATGAACAAAATATCATTACTCCTTTTGCTGAGTGTTTTCAATTAGCTCATCTCAAAACTGGCTACAATGATTGATAGGAACTTGAAGAATTAATGCTGAATTGTTTGGATTGAAAGCTGCCCAATCATAAAAGTTGGCTAAGAAATGCATAGGAAAAAAAAATGCCTTTGAAAAATATACATACAAATTTATGGTATATTTCCCATAAGTGAATACAGAAATTTGCTTGGAGGGAAAAAACACACACACACACATACAATTTTTCAATTGCATTTCCTTTTGAAATGGAATTGACAGAAGTGGCTTTATTTGTTAAATGTTTGTCTCCCAAGCATAGTTAAACACAATAGCTGATGAAAATAACCCTGACTACTATTTTTTCAAAAGATATGGCTTACATCAATTTATAGGCTTTCTTTCACATCATATAATACATTAAAGGGGAAAAAATCCAAATGATAAAAAATTATGTTTAAGGGCTTGAGCAAATGAATACTGGGTACAAACAGGACCATTAATGGATATATAAACTGGGGGGGGGGGGGGTTTCCTGCTTCCAAATACTGGATCCAAGCCAGACAAATACAATCAATTGCACCTGTATGTTGCATTTCTTAATTTGCATCTTAAGCTCTGTTAATAACACAAGAATAAACTGTTCTCAACAAGACAAGTTGTTGTATTGCCCATTATTCTATTCTGTTTCCTTTCTCCATTTTCATGGAAATTTCTGACAAACCCACAACACTAGCAGAAGAAAATATATGTAGCTCAGGACTGAACTGCAGAGTCCTTAGTGCTCTTTGAGCTTGGTTGCTCATTTGCAGGCATCTTGTTCCCCAACTAGGTGACATCATCAGTGTCAGTGAGAGTGGGGTTTGCTCCCTGTTTATAAAAAGTAACTTGCCCTGCCAGTGTTGGTGAGAGTGTGGTTTTCTCCTTGGTGGCCTTTTCCTCCAAGATTCAAACTATGTCATGGTGCTCAATGCACAGGAGGCGAAATGGTACATAATCCCAATATATGAACGAATGGGAGTCTTTTGCTAGTCACATCGCTTTCCAAATAAAAATCAATGTGCTTATTCCATATTTATCAGTTTGTCTTCTGCAACCATACGCAATCTCTTTGACATGTTGGCTACATGGGTAGTCCTCGACTTACAATTATTCATTTAGTGACCGTTCAAAGTTATACTGGTGCTGAAAAAGTGACCTATGACAGTTTTTCACACTTACGACCTTCACAGCATCCCCACAGCCACATGATCCAAATTTGGATGCTTGGCCACTGACTCATATTTATGATGGTTGTAGCATCCTGGGGTCATGTGATCCCCTTTTGCAACCTTCTGACAAGCCAGTAGGGAAGCCAGATTCGCTTAATGTTTTGGCCCAGGCTTCGTTCAATCATAATTAATCCCAAACTTGTTTTAAAAGCAAGCTAACCCTGATTGCTATTTTATTGCAACGCTGGGAATTGTTTTCATTCCCAGCTGGAACTAATCTTAAACAGCCCCCCAAGATAAGCACACACCTTTCAGTTCTGTGGAATGTGGCCAAAAACAGAAACATCCAGTTAACTACAGTACAAAAGAAACCAACTAAAGTACACAGAGCTTCAAGGAGGACTCAGAACCGATCAAACTACTTTGCTTCCTGCAAAGGTTTCATCATTTTGGCCTGACTTTTATCCCTTATGGGAGGGGCAATCGCCTCCCAGCCTTACTCCCGAGTCCCCCCTTTTGTTTCAGCTGCTCTTGCCTTCTAGCAGCTCTGTGCATACATACTAGGAACAGGCTCCCCTTGTTCCTCTGCCTTGCTCCTGCCAGACTCCAGAAGCTCCGGAGGCAGCACTCCACTCCCAGATGGTCCTGACCCCATCTCTGCATCGGACGCAGAACCCTCGTCTGAGTCCTCTCCAGACTCCCAGACTGGTCCCCTTTCTTCCCCACTGTCCAATTCCACTGCTGCCTGCACCGGCTGCCGGCAAACCACAACACTTAACAACCGTGTTACTAATTTAACAAGCACGGTGATTTGCTTAACGACAGTGGCAAAATGGGGCAAAACTCACTTGACAACTTTTCCCGCTTCGCTATAAATAGTCTTCACTGTCGAAGACTACCTGTCGAAGACAGCTCTTTCAAATTAAAAAGGAAATATGTTTATTCCATATTTATCAACTTGCCTCTGCAACCATACACAATCTCTCTGACAGGATGGCTATACTTCACAGTGAACAGCAGTTAACAACAAATAAAGAACACTAATCCATAAACACTTAAGAAACTTCATGGCTTTCTAGAAAATGTTGAAGCAATGGCCTTATGCTACAGGAAAAGACCCCCTGATAAAGTTTAATATGACTGATATCTACTTGCATCCTTCCTGGATTCTCTATAACAGGGGTCTCCAACCTTGGCAACTTTAAGCCTGAAGGACTTCAAAAATTTTGGTCCCAATTGTGAATGAGGACTATCTGGGTAGAGGAGTGGATGATCTATGAAATTATTTCCAATGTTTATTCTGTGATTCTAATTAGAAATGTTGTAGTTAAATTCATACAACGTGGTAAATTTGGCTGGCTTTGAGTTTTAACCTTACCTGGGGGGGGGGGGTTCTGTCTCGTAACTTCTGGCAGGCGCAAGCATGGATTGTTCATTTTGTTTGTGATTTATTATATTGTCTGAACTCAGAAAATGGACTATTTCAGTGTGTTTAAGCAAGCTGTATGAATGCAGCCAGCATGTATGAGAGACTTTTTTAAAATGAAGCTACTATTGGTTGTTTAACATTTTTAGCTTTGTCAGAATAATCAAGATGGTTATTTTTAAAAATGGGTTTAATTTTAATTAGCAATTCCAAGGTGAAAAAGGATTTTTAAAAGTAATTTCAAATAACTCTTGGGAAAATAGCAACGGAAAGCAATGGTCTTTTCTTTAAAGGGGGAAGTTAATTAGAGATAGAAAAGGCTGCAAAGTAATATACATCATTTCAAAATAATATTTTTTTCCACTTGACCAGGTGATGATTATACCCATTATTGGTAATATGCTACTCAAACAGGTAGTCCTTGTTTTTAGCAACTGCCTTATATAATTCACACGGGATAAAAAAAATAACTTTGCAACCAATCCTTACATTTAAAATCTTCCCAGGTCTGTAAAGCAAAAGAAAGGTGAAGTCAGATTGTAAAATTGTGGTGTTTCTCTTAGCGACCACTTTGCTTTATGGCTGAGTTGCCAGTCTCAACAGTGATCTCTAAGCAAGCTTTACATATACAGATAGACCTCGACTTATAACCACTTGTTTAATGACGGTTGGAAGTTGCAACAAAAAGTAACTTATAACCATTTTTCACATGGACGACCCCATGATCACATGATCAAAATTTGGAGCCTGGGCAACTGGCTTGTATTTATGAGAGTTGTAGTTGCGTGATCCCCTTTGGCAACCTTCTGACAAGCAAAAGCAAGGGGGAAGCCAGATTCACTTACAACGGTGCTACTAATTTAACAACTGCAGTGATTCACTGAACAAGCGTGGCGAGAAAGGTCGTAAAATGGGGCAAAACTCATTTAACAATGGTCTCGGTTAGTAACGGAACTTTGGGCTCAATCGTGGTTGTAAGTCAAGGGTTACCTGTATTCCATGCCTTTTGCCAATCACAATCCACTCCTTGGAAAGTTCTCCTATGGATCCTTGATTTATCCTACTATTTGTCAGGATTCCGGCAGTTGCCCTAATTAAATCATGAGCCTCGAGTGGAGCTTTTAAAAACTTTGAAGGATTTACTAGGAGCTAACATGTCAGCATGACCTGTATGAAGCCCATTCTGAGGCATGGATTCACTGTCACCCTTGATTATGGTTTTCTCCCACCTTCTCTGGGTGTATCATAGTTCATATTCTCCAACAAAACATTTTCATAGCCAAGAGTCATCAATCACGTTCTCCAATTAGAGATTTGCACGGCAGAAATTCCAGTAGCTTAGTAATAATCTTTGCAAGATAAGAATGGAATGCACTTTCGGTTCCAAACTGCTGCACTGCTCTTTCATGGCAACTTTCATGGCATAGAAATATTTTACGAGTAGACATTATTCATTCTAAAAACAACATGCAGGCTTTCTTTGATATGCTTATTCTTGATTAGAAAGGGCCAGTTCCTTGAGTCATCTAGAACTATGAATCAAATGAGGAATTCAAACCCACGGGTGAATTTCTGTCACAAACTGTAACTCCTTTCTACTTGGGCAGGTCTACTATCGGGGAATCGAGGCTTGGCAATGTGACCTTGTGCTTCTAGGCATGATTCAAGTTAACCTCACTTGCTTGGACGTTCAGCTTTTACCTCCTTGTGCTTCAGAGAAAGTTAGATGTGCTCATGAAATAGATGCAGGAGGGAGAACCTCAGAGGTGATATTCAGCAGGTTCTGACCAGTTCTGGAGAACTGGCAGAGGAAATTTTGACTAGTTCAAAGAACCTGTAGTGGAAATGTTGAGTAGTTCGGAGAACCAACGAATACCACCTCTGACTGGCCCCAACCTCATCTCTTTTCTGCCTCCCAAGTCCCAGCTAATTGGCTGGGTCTTCTTTGGTTGCCCTGCACAGGAGAACGGAGCTGGAAAGCAGGTTAGTGGGGTGGGGAGGGAATGGGGATTTTGCAGTAACCTTCCCCCAGAATTGGAGAAGGAATGGAGATTTTGCAGTATCCTTCCCCTACCCACCAAGCCATGCCCACCAAGTCACACCTACAGAACCGGTAGTCAAAAATTTTGAATCCCACCACTGTAGAACCTGTACGGGTTCAGATGATTGATCGGCCGAAAGGAAGTATATCAGGCTTGGAAGCCATCTTTTACTTGGAAACTTCAAGGCTGCCACATTCGGTGCCTGGGAATTTGGGAGGGGGGGATTTCATAGTGAGGTAGAAGATTAGACATAACAACATTCTTTCTCAGAGAGTCAAGGACATGTTGCCCTGTACCTGGAGGGGGGTGACTGGAGGGATGTCTCCATTTGGGATGAAGATTTGGTTGGGCCATGTGATGGACTGATGGGTGCAGGGGAGGGAATCTTTGATTTTCTTTTGGGAAGGGAAAACCCAGAAATCTCAGATTCGGGTTTTCCCTGATGTGCTGATATGACAACTCTAATAAAATGGAACTTGGAGGAACTTTTGTCTCAGTTTATTGGTAAGGAGTTGGTTAGTTGGAACACTGACAAAGTGAGTACCCAAAGCGAATATCTTAGCTACACCAGCACCGCAAATACAGAAGGAGCTTCCTTCACAATTTAGATTGGTTCTATTCCTAGTGGAAGTGGCTAGTCTAGAGAAAAGAAGGACTAGGGAAGATGTGATCGCAGTGTTCCAGTATTTGAGGGGTTATCACAAAGAGGAGGGGGTCAAATTATTCTCCAAAGCACCTGTAGGCAGGACAAGAAACAATGGATGGAGAACAAACCCATCAGGACAAGTTTCAGCATTTAAAAGACAAAGGCCACTCTTTTGAAGACAACAAAGTCTATATTTTGGACAGAGAGGACTGCTGGTTTGAAAGAGGGTTCAAAAAGGCCCATCTATATCAAAATTGAGTAGCCCTCTCTCAACAGAGGGGAAGAGATACAACACCACCTATCTCCAGTCCACAACAGTCCTTTCAAGAAATTCCAAGGAGGCTCCACACCCATCTGCACTCAGGTGACCCTGAGGACACAGATCAACCTCCAAGTGGCCTACAATGTCTCTCTAAAATATATGAAAATGCCCAGCTGTCTGCAAGGAGTATAAATCCTTCCATTCCCCACCATCCAGTCAGAGCTGAAGAAGCTTCTTGGATGAGAAGTGAGATGTCTTCAGAGAAAAGCCAGAAAGTCTTGAAAAAACCACCTTTGGGATAATGGGATGGAAGCTAATCGAGGAGAGAAGCAACTTGGAATTAAGGAGAAATTTCCTAACAAAGAGGACTATTAATCAGCGAAACAGCTTGCTTTCAGAAGTTGTAGGGGTTTCATCACTGGGGAGATTTAAGAAGAGACCGGAGAGTCAATTTGTCTGAAATGGTATAGGGCCATGTTGGCGAACCTATGGCACGTGTGCCACAAGTGACACGCAGAGCCGTTTGTGCTGGCACGCGAGCTGCACACAAACTTACTTTG
This sequence comes from Laticauda colubrina, assembly GCA_015471245.1. Lineage (NCBI taxonomy): Eukaryota > Metazoa > Chordata > Lepidosauria > Squamata > Elapidae > Laticauda > Laticauda colubrina. The sequence goes on from BLBF01000010.1 coordinate 3,270,766, forward strand.
CTGCGCATTCACACGCCTCACAGCTGATTTTTTTCGGTTGGTTTGAGGTCTTTTTTAGCCTCCCAGAGGCTTGGAAAAAGCCTCTGCAAGTCTTTTCAGGATGAATTATAGACCCATTTTGTCACTTCCGGGAATGCCGGAAAGTGATGAAACGGGCGTATAATTCGGCCTGAAAAGCCTTGCAGAGGCTTTTTCCAAGCCTCTGGGAGGCCAAAAAAAACCAGTCAAAAAATCATCTGTGAGGTGCAATACAGGTAAGGGGGTGGGGTGGGGATTGTGCACACATGTGCAGGGGACGTGGGGAGGTGCACACGCATTTCATTCTCAGTGTTGATATGTGTGTGCGCGCTAGCGCGCACGCAATTTTTGGCAAATTTTTGGCAAAAAGGTTAGCTACCACTAGTCTCCTGCTTGAAAAGTGGGTTGGACAAGAGGATCTCCAAGGTCCTTTCCAGCTCTATTCTGATTCCTTATCTGCTTTTGTACAGGCCAGGGGGGGAATTTTGTTTCGGAGGGTCTTTTTCAGAAGATGGTTAGCGTGCTCTATTTTAAGATTATGTGCAATTTATTTATTTATTTTTCCACACGGTTATTTTCCATTCTACCGAAAGCCGACTTCAATACTTCTGTTAGCTAACATCTGCATAGCAGCTTTAGACAGGTTCCTGAACATTTTCAAGAAATGGATTGTATTCAGATGTACATGCAGGTAACCCATTCGTTTAGCGACTGTTCAAAATTACAGCAGTACTTAAGAAGCGACTTACAACCAGTTCTTGCACTTACAACCATTGCAACATCCCATGATCACATGATCATACTTTAGGGGATTGACAACTGGTGTGGTAAGTATTTTTGATGGTTGCATTGTCCAGGAGTTATGTGATCACCCTTTGTGACCTTCCCAGCCTATTTCTGACAAACAAAGTCAATCGGGGAAGCTGGATTTGCTGAACAATCATATGAATCTCTTAACAACGGAAGTAATTCGCTTTAACAACCAATGGCAAAAAAGGTCATAAAATTTCACAGGACTTGAGAACTGCCTGGCCTCACCATCATTTCTCCACCTTGCAGGGTGGAGTTTGGGCAATTGAATGCAGCTAGCAGAGTGTTTTAATGTCCGGATGCCTTTCCTGTTGCCAATGTGGAGTTTTGTTTTCAGCAGATATATTGTCAGTGTGCCCAGAGAGAGAAATATCTATCTCTATTTAGAATCGAACTCACAGCCTCCTGATTGTGAGGCAAGAGCTCCGCCTCAAGGCCACCGCACCACTCCAGAACTGCCTTGCTTAGCAATGGAAATTCTGGTGGTCGTAAGTCGAAGACTACCTGTATGTTGGTTCCATGTAAATATTTAACAGAACACATACAGAGTCTTGCTCCACATATGCTTATGGACTTTGGCACATATCTGTATAAACCTATGTACTACGATGCATCTACTGCTATCCCTGACATGGCTCAATATTACTCCATAAAAACTACAAAAATATATATATACTTTTTATTTTTATTGTTCTCCTATTGAGAATTTTTCTTCTGAAAGCAGACAAATATTCTGTCCATGCCAGACAAAGGAAGTCATGTTTCTGCACAATTTTCCAAAGTTTCAACTAGCTCATAGGCATTCAAATTGGGAATTTCTGTCTATTTTAACTTTTGAGCATTGCAGAGAAATGTGGCTTCCTTCGTCTGAGATGGGATAGAAATATGGTCCAACGACTGAACGACACATTTAATTAGGCAAAATGGTTTTTTTTACAATAATGAAACAAACACTTTCTTTTCCATATAAATGGCTATTCTCACTTGAAGCAAAGGTGAGTTGGTGAACCTTCAGGTCCCTGAGATGTACATTGCTAAAGTCCAATTGCAATTCATGGAAAATTCAGCATGTAATTCCCATCAATTTTCAAAAAGAAATTAAAGATGCCATTGGCCAGATCAGTCACTCCTTTTCCTAACATCTGCCTCTCCAACTGTCCATGACATTATAATCCTGTTGTATGATCCTATCATTGCAGATTTTGTGCATAGTGGGTCTAAAAAAATATACCTACACCAAAAAAATTGTCATCTTCTGCCTTAGAAGATGGGCCATGTATATCTTGTGACTGCCCTGTCCACTGATCAAAAGATAAAGATTTCCCTATCCAACTCTAGAGGAGTGGTGCTTATTTCCATTTCATGGTCAAGGGAGCCAGTGTTGCCCAAAGACACATCTGTGGTCATGTGGCCAACAGGGCTTTACTCCAAAGGCACAGAGACACAGAGAATGCTGGTACCTTATTAATAAGTGGTACTTATTAATCTACTCACATTTGCATGTTTGTGCTCTGATTAAACTGGGCTAAATCATAACACATGCTGTGCTTTGTTTTTCAACCTCCTACTGTCCTCTGAAAAGTCAAAATGGATGAAGGGAAGGGATGTCCTACTGGACAACTATCCTACTGGATAAGAGCAAAAGTTTATGTAGTCCATCGTTTTGATTCCTGAAGAACTTTGCACGATGTTCAGAGACGACGTAAGGAAGCTGGGGGAACTATCATTCTGAGTGTTTTATGCAAGAAGGAAAGAGTAGTAGGAGAAGGGAAGGCAGAGTCTCAAGGTAAAGTCAACAGAGGAATCAGCCTGGAATCCTTGTTTCCACAAGCGATCCAAATCCAACCTCTCTTGAATTCCATTAATTCCTGCCTAGCACAATTTAGTGCTGACTGTTAATTGGGCAGGTGGGATTTTCCAGACTTATGACCTGTTCCAGGTCTATATCTCTCTCAACCCCAAACCCAAGTGAGTTCAAATCTCCTGCCTGACCCTCACATGCCCCTGTTGGAGTCTGAATCTGAAGAGGACGACAAACAGCTGACAGGAAGTGTGGCTCTATTGGCTGTGGAGGAAACTGGGGGAGGGCAAAATCAGGCTTGGCAGAGCAGGAAAAAGGGAGAACAAGGGAGAAGGAGTTCAGAGGAAGACCCCACCCCCTCTTCATCCTAGGGCATGCAGGGAAGAATGGAGAAGAGAGCAACATGGATTGCCTGGCTTATGGGAGAGGAAGGAGCCCTGATTCCCTTCATTAGCCACACTTGGGAAGAGAGTTTAAAAGAAATGCATGCTGAGTGCGGCATCTGCTGGGAACATTTGTGAGTTTATATTGTGTTGACTTTGGTTATCTGTATTCCTGGTATTTTCCCAACCGTGTTGAATTCCTTCACGTCTGGAATTCCTTCTCCTGCCCTGCCAGACTAATTACCTCCTCTTGCCTTGATTGGACTTATAGTTACAGTTTTTGTTGACCACATTTTGGACTTGATTGAGTGAGCTCCCATTCCTTGTCCCAGCTTCTGCCAACCTAGCAGTTCAAAAGCCTGTAAAAATGCAAGTAGAAAAATAGGGACCACTTTGGTGGGAAGGTAACAGCATTCTGTGCACCTTTGGGGTTTAGTCATGCCGGCTACATGACCATGGAGACGTCTTCGGTCAGCGCTGGCTCTTCGGCTCTGTAACGGAGGTGAGCACCACCCCCTAGAGCCAGAAATGATTAGCATGTACGTGCAAGGGGAACCTTTACCTTTAAGCTGAACATGGCTAAGAGAAATGTGACAGTTTGAGAAGGCAGTCATTGGTAGGAAAGAGAACAGATGTGTATCCTTTCAAACTCCGTTGGCCATCTTCTTCACAACAGTGTTATCTGTGGGGACAGCAGAATGGAAGGAAGGAAGGAAGGAAGGAAGGAAGGAAGGAAGGAAGGAAGGA